>SKCR01049704.1:0-55097 GCA_019454045.1 Zanthoxylum bungeanum
AAGTTGGATTACAGGTCCCCTATTTTGAGGGGTTAAAACCCTTTACAACGATGCTTTGCCGCGCCAGTTGATGTATATTCGGTTGAATGTAAGATGTGTTCAATCGGGTATACGAAGTCCGATATTGTTTATTTTATTTCTTATATACATTGTGAGATAAAGCGCATGGGCTTAGTAAGTGCGATTAAAGGTCCTCTATTTTGAGAGGTTAAAATCCTTTACCACGATGCTTTGCCACACCGGATGATGTATATTCGATTGGATGTGAGATATGTTCAATCGGATACATGAAGTTCGATATCATTGTCTTCACCTTTTTTTACATGTATTGTGTTGTTTGCGCATGGGTTTAGTAAGTGCGATTAAAGGTCCTCTATTTTGAGAGGTTAAAATCCTTTACCACGATACTTTGCCGCGCCTTTTAGCCTGTTATTATTTATTAGGTGTCATCTAGTCATCCGTTCACATATGTGTCATGTTGTTTACTGCATTTTGGGGGTCACTGCTGTAACCCCATTCGAACGTGTTTCAGAACGCCGCACGAACGAATGTTTTCTGTCTCAGTTCGTTCAAACGCGTTATCAAATGCTATACGAACCTGAACCTTCTGTTTACCGTTCGAACGTGTTTACGAACGCCGCACGAATGCCCACGGTAAACAAGCCCTCTTTCATCACATCTCATGCATGGTTACTCATTTTTTCATTTGCCTTTTTTGATTGTTCATGTTCTCGTTTAGCCATTTATTGTGTGCACAAGATTACATGTTCGTTCCCATGATGTATGTTTACACGGTAGTCATCTACTTATGCTTCCGCATTCATCCATTCAACGTGTTCATGAAGTTATATGCTCACCGTTATTTCGATTTGCTTTTCATGCGTGATTGTAAAATTATTATCTACTGGCATGCCTATGATGGAATGTAATGTGCTTATAACGTTGTATGCTAGCCATATTTATCTTTATGCATGCAAATTCGGACATAGATTATATGCAAATAGGTTGTATGCAAACTTAAAAATGTGTTACATGTGAACTCAGATGAACCTTTAATTTATGCATGCGAACTTGGAAATAGATTATCCTTGGAAATATGTTGCTTAGGCTTGGTTAGATTATTGCACAAATCATTTTATTACAAGTGGCATAAGTAAGGGACCATTCCGAACCCAACGGTTTGAGGTCTTCCCTTGCGAGGGGTGAGTGCGGCCTTAAATCTCATTTTCCCGGTTCACACCGGGTGGCGACTCCATTATTCTCCGGTTTAGTCCCCCGCGGGCTACTCCGTACTCCCAACCGGGCCGCGAGCCCGGGACAGCATGTGTCGCCCAGTTTCTGTGTTCCCACAAGCGTTCTTCATTTTCTATTCTTCTCTCAATAACCGTTCATATCGCACTACGCTAGTGGTGAGTTGAGGAAGGTCCCAGAACTCTCGATCTTGAAACTTCTTTTTCAAGTCAAAACTAAGACAGCTTTGAGCGATTTTCACGAGTTCCTTTTCTGATAAAAGTACGTAGCATCAGCCTCGAGCCGCTTTGAATCTTTGTAACTGCCTCAAATTTGCCAAATCGGCTAGAGTTACTTCAGATTCGGTTTTATGGAATTGTGCATGGAACAACTGCTCCATTTGGTGCCAATTCTCCACCGAAGTGGGTGGCAGGCTGATATACCAGGAAAAAGCTATTCCTGACAACGAGCCGTGAAATAATCTCAGCTTATGGAAATCGTTCGTCTCACCACACTGAAGGGAAAATCGCCCTTTGTGTTCTATTGTGGAAACTTCTCCAGACCCTGTAAGCAGAGAAAATTCTGGTATTTTATAATTCCTAGGCCATGGATACTCTAAATCGATCCACTCCGGATACAGTTTCTAATATCTCGGCCGAATTGGCCTCACCCCCAGACCGAACTGATTTTGGAGAATCTCGGTAATTTGTTCTCTTAACATGTCGTTGCCATTGAATGGCACCCATATAGGCGGTGGTTGTGGTCCCCTTACAAATGGGACGTGGTCGTGACCTTGTGCCTGTAAACCTTGGGGCAACACTACTTCATGTTGTAACATGTTCGGCTCTAAGTGTGGGCCAATACCACCATGATATATTCCCCCCCCCCCCCCCCGGGGGTATTGTCGGGGCAGTAGTCCCTTGTAGAGGAAGACCATTGCTTGGACCGGTCTCCTGACTACTTGATGCAGAAGGAGGTGTAGTCCATGGTGGGATTGTTCACCCGTTCACACATTTGTCCATTAACTTATTTAATGAGCTCAGGTGTTTGTCCATGTTTTCGTAATGCGAATTACTAGTCGAAGTAAACTTATCTATGACGTGAGTGTTTTGCAGCCTACATGTTCGACAACATCCTGGGTGAATTCGCCGAACAAGGCGCGAAATCACGTTAGGGCTGAACTCTCGCATAGTGTCATATCTGCTTGCTTCTGCTAGACCCTCACAATGAACCCACTACTACATCGGAATGTGAGGCTGGTTTGGTTTGCTTCATCCTCATTCCTCTGTACTTGAGCCAGTTTGCGTATTCTTTTTCGGAGGCATCTTCACTTCTTACACCAATTCTCCCACTGTGGTCGCCAAAAACTGTTTGCACGATTTTTAGTCAATACGCGAGTAAGGTCCAAACCTCCCGAGAAAAAGTCTCAGCAATGGGTATTTGATTCTACGAAAATACCTCCAAGGGGCACAAGCACACAAATTACAATTCTACATATTACAAAGCTAGGAAATTAAAATACTTGCTCATTATGAGTCTTCATTTTCTCTTCTTTCTTTATTTTTTCTATGCCTGGACCTTTTATAATGAAGAGTCTTGTCAACCGCTCGAGCGGTTTTGCTTCCCTCGGTTCAAAAACTCCCACGTTTCATGCCTGCGTGTAACTGCTGGATCGTGTATTCAACTGCTGAGTCGTGAGCTCTGATAACCGCTAGATCGTGGGGGTTACTACCTAGGTCGTGTACTTTGATAACTGCTAGATCGTGGGATCAACTGCAAGGCACCTGCTCGTTCGGTAATCGTCCTAATTGCTTTTTCCTTCATCGTCTGCTCGTACGATAATCGTTCTAATTGTTCTCTTCATTCATCGTCCTTCATCGACTCATTCGTCATAAGGAGACTCATTCATCCTAAGGAGATTTTCTCTACTAACAGTATGTTTTGTTTGAAAAATTGTTGAATTTTGTTTGAAATTGTGTTCCTTTTCTGCTTCCATCACCAAGCTTGCAGACTTTTGCCCCATTATTTTAATCAATCTTTATTGAATTTAACACTCTTTTTTTTTTAATTTAATCTCTTACATCTTCATAACTTACTTAATAATAGTCCTAAAAGAAACTATTAGATTCGTTGTTTGTTATTGAAATAGTGGGTTGAATTTTAATATTGATTTTCTGATGCAACTTCCAGATTACCATGAAATCATTGAGCATCCCATGGATTTTGGGACTACAAGGAAGAAACTAACTGATGGAGCTAATGCCAATTTGGTTTACATGCTTAATTGCTTATTATTATATTTTTTGAAAACTCTATATTTTCTCAAAAATAAATAAACTGAATAAGCAATTTTTTAACTTCAAAACTACTGCTCATAAATATATTAGTCATTAAACAAAGTTTAGCTCAATTCAATGAATCAATATATTATAAGAGTCAGTAATTAATGCATTTCTACCATATTTTCAGAGTCATTTATCAAATGATAAATTATAATTTCAAATAATACTTAATGAAGATACAAAAATCACAATTCATATACATATAAAATTAAAATGAACTCAGTACAGTTTTAAGCTATTTCTATCTAAAAATCTAATTAAAATTAGGGGTGACAAAACGAATCAACGAATCGATATCGAATCCTAAATGAATCGAATCAAAATGTGATGGATTCGCATTCGATTCGTTTATTAAACAAATCATAATATCAAGATTCGTATTCGATAATACGAATATTCGTTTAGTCATGATATTATGCAATAACATAATTTACCATTATTTATTTACATTAATTCTTTATAAGTATATACATATGAAATATGTAATTAATATATTTACTAAAAATATTTCACCAAATATCGACAATATTATTTTTCTATGGTAATTAGCCATAATTTCTCAATTTTTAATTGAAAAATAACAATAACTAATAAAAGAAAATAATAAATCGAATCCTAAATAAATAAACGAATCAATGACCTTAAATTCGTATTCGATTTGTTTAATAAACGAATTGACTAATTTATTAAACGAATTCATTTTTTCAAACACGTATTTGCTTTAAAGCGAATCGAATCGAACGAATAAACTAATCTTAACCCAAATTGTCACCCCTAATTCTTATTATTGACACATGAATTATTATTATTTTACTATTATTTTAGTATGTAAATGGAGAGTTACGTAATAAATTTTATGGGGTTGTGGGTTTTATGTATGAGTTAACATTCATGTTTGAAATGGGTATTTCTTTGCTACGGATTGGGTTTTTATTTAACAATAACTGGATGTATTAAATCTAAAAACATACACATAACATGACTTTAAAGAAACTGGGCAATCAAAAATAAATAAACTGAATTTTTGGTAGTGGTTTCTATATTTGTATACATGCACATCTAAGAGTGGCAATGGGTCCCCGAGCCCGGGAAAAGTCCGGTCCGGGCGTCTGTTGGGCCGGGCCGGGCTTTATTCAGTCTGGTGTTTATTAATAAAAAAATTAAATGAATTTTATTTTTATTATATATAATTTATATATATAATTTATTATATAAATATAAATAATATTTTTTAAACCTGAACCGGACCGGGCCCGAGCTTAATATGGCCCGAGCCGGGCCTCTCCTTCGCGGAACCGATCCATGATTTTTTACCCTCGAACCGGATTGGATCCGAATTTTTTTATCATCCTTATCCTTGTGCACATCAAATTCATGCATAAACTTTGACCGGAAAAGGCCAAAAATGCCGAAATACAAATAACTTCCGTACCGCGTCGTCTGCAACACCTGATCCAATTCTCGCCGTCCAACTTTTTTGGTCGGCCTGGAAAGATGTCGAAAATCAATCGTTAATAAAACCACATCAAAATTGACATGGTGGGCTCACACTGGCATAGTTGCATTTATGTTGCCTCATAAAGTGTGTTTTTTTTTTTTTTTTTTTGTCTCTTTCCATTTGATTGCTTTTAATTTTTAATGAAGTTTCGCCGCCGGCAGCCAAGCCAGCAGGGTTTGAGCTTGATCGATGTGACGCCAAGTTTTTATTTTTTAAATGAATTTGACTCTAATAAACTACTAAAGCATTTAATTGGTACAAATATGAAAGAGTAGTGATAGTTGCAATTGCAAATTCTAATGCCACATTTAAATACACATATTAGGTATAAATATCAGATTTTTCTGGTTTTTATTTATTATTTATTTTTTATTATGATTAGGATTAGAGTGTCAGAAAAGTCTGAGACCAATGGGTTTTAGCCTGGCTCTAGGCTAAATTGGCTCAGGCCCGAGTCCAAATCAGGTTTTAGTAAAAAGTTCGAGCTTGACTCGAGACCCATTTTTAATAAATTTTTTTTTAATTAAAAATATAAATTTATAATCCTGATAGATATATTTAAATTAAATTTTTAAGGTCCAATTCAAAAAAATCATTAAAAATATTTTATAGAATTATTAAAAAAAAAATTCACCATGACTAATTCCTAAATATGACAAGCTCTTAATGTGTATGTCACTGATATTGTGACTGAAAATTATATATGTTACTGATATTGTGACTTAATTATATATGTAAATGTGACTATGAATGCTTGATTGTGATCGTAAATGTAATTGTAAATATGGCAGTGACTATAACTGTCATTGTGATTGTGATTGTAACTATGTGTACGGGCCAAATTTAGGCCAATGACATTTTTGACTTTTCGCTTCGGGCCCAATACTAAATACACCCCAAATTCCCCTAACAGTACCCGGGATAAGACTCAGACCCTAGTTGCCATCTCAAGCCTACACACAAAGGGAAGGCCCAATATCCCTCAATCTAAAGGACCCAAGACTTTCAAACGAAGCCCAATTTTATAAGTCTATATTGGCCCAAAGTTGTTTCACAAGCCCATACCCAATAAAGTATCATACCCAAACCGCATCCCAGACTCATCATATGTCAGCCCACGAAACGCCCAGACTCATAACTACCCTTCATGAATCAACTGTTTCCAACATCTAACGGACGAGCAATTAAAAGCAATAAATACACATGTTTCTCGAGTGTGTGTATATAAGAGAAGAAGTCTACGAAGAAGGGGCATTCAAGCATCAAAGCTCTCAGCTTAGCCTTATTCTCTCTAGAGCTCTCAGAACCACCAACCTACCGCCCTCACGGCAGTCCACGAGGATCAAGGTAGTCTCTGATCTTGGTCCTCCTCTTACCATATTTATAGCTCATTTCCATTACTTACTTGAGCGTCGGAGTGCCTACGGCACCCACCACACCGGTGAGAAGACCCTCCACGCTCACTCTACCTTTGTTTTGCAGGATCGCTAGTGCCCTCAACCTACGAAATCTCGATTGTGGACCTCGGGCGAAAACTAGCGTCTAAACTATGTGACTGTGACTGTATAACTATGTGACTGTGATTGTGATTATAACTGTGTGATTATGACTGTTGTAACATAGTGATTTTGGAGCTAATTTTGACATTGTAAAAATCCTAATTTGAGAAAGATTTATTGATTAAAGTTGTAAGTGTGAATGTAAATTGTATGTATATCTTACATATTATAATTTGGATTCCGAATGAAGGAGATATGAATATTTAAAAAGACTTATATATAACTTAGCGATTCATAGCAAGCAAAGACCCATCAGTCTACGATCCTTACAAACATAACTATCTATGGCTTCGAGCAATAAACAGACACCAGACTCTGTGGTGGCATAATTAGCCGCTCTACAAGAACGGTTACGGTCAATGGAAGAGGAAAATTGAGCCATGCAAAGCCAAAGTTCTAATCTCCAAAAGTAATTGGAGCATAATTCTTCAACCTCCCAAACGCGCGAGGCTATGAGTCACCCCAGCGATCTTATCATCTAATCCAATCTCTTATGAGCATTCAACAATATGGAAATTGAAAATCAACCATCAAGCAACAATCCACTTAATCACCAAAAGAGCCATCATATTTCACCAGCCGACCGATCACAAGTCATCTCTTCCATGCAAAAGGAAATGCATGAGTTCAAATGACTAATTCTCTCCAGTCTACCTGGGGTCGGACTACCACTGAGTAAAAATCGACTCGACCTTCATACTCCCATATAACTCCCACTGAAGTTCATTCCCCAGGCATGAGGCTATATGATGGATCCACGGACCCAGACTATGTGGAAGGATTGTCATAAGCTCCCAATGACGTGGAAGGATGGCCATATTCTCCATACGACATGGATGAATTGCTATCAAATCTAATGTACATATGAAGATTGTCATATTCTTCAGACGACATGAATGAAAATATCATCTGCTCCAGAAGATATGGAAGGATTGTCACCTTTTCTAGACGATGTGAAAAGATTATTATTTTTTCCATTCGACATTGATGGAATGTCATCCACTCCAGAAGACATGAAAGACGATATGAGTGGATGGTTATCTTCTCCATACGACAGGAATGAATCTCAATCTCCTTCATACAACATGAAAAATGTGTCATCTTCTTCAGACGACATTAAGAGGATTGTCATCTCCTCTAGATGACATGAGAGGATTGTCATCTCCTCCAGACTACATTAAAGGTTCGTCATCTACTCCAGACTACATGAAAGGCTTGTCATCTCCTCAAGAATACATGAAAGGTTTGTCATCTTCTCCAGTCGACATGAAATGATTGTTACCCATTATCTATATAGAATGTATGGATTACCATTAAATCCAGACTACATCGGAAATCCTTAATCGTATCTAGTGGAATGAAGAATTTCATGGACCTTAATCAGGTCCAGTCAACCTCTATCAGGTCTTGTAAACTGAGGAGTGGAGACCCTATCGGACCTACATCGGGTCCAGTCGACCTCTATCAGGTCTTGTAGAATGAGGAGTGGAGACCCACTTAGACCTACATCGGGTACAGTCGACCTCTACCAGGTCTTGTTAAATAAGGAATGGAGACCCACTTGGACCTTCATCGGGTCCAGTCGATGTAGTCTCGTGGGTCTTCACCAGGTCTAGTCGACCGCAGCCTCCATTGGACCTTCATCAAGTCCAGTTGACCGTAGTCTCAAGATCTTAATAAGGTCTTGTAGAGTGGAGACTCTCATGGACCTTCATCAGGTCCAGTCGACCGTAGTCTCAAGACCTTAATAGGTCATCAGGTCCAATCGACTGTAGACTCTCATGTACCTTCATATGGTATGATGGAGTGAAGATTTTCTTAGACCTTCATCAGGTCCAATCGACTGTAGACACTGGCGTACCTCCATCAGGTTAGGTGAAGTGTAGACTCACATATAACTTCATTAGGTATAGTGGAGTGAAGACTTTCTTGGACCTTCATCAGGTCCAATTGATTGTAGAATCATGCATACCTCCATCAAGTTAGGTGGAGTGTAGACTCACATATACCTTCGTATGGTATAATGGAGTGTAGACTCCCATGTACTTTCATCAAGTATAGTGGAATGAAGACTTTCTTGGATCTTTATCAAGTCCAGTCGACTGTAGGATCCCGCGTACCTCCATTAGGTCAGGAGAAGTGTAGACTCATATATACCTTCATCAGGTATAGTGAAGTGAAGACTTTCTTGGACCTTCATCAGGTCTAATCGACTGTAGACTCCGACGTACCTCCATCAGGATAGGTGGAGTGTAGACTCACATATACTTTCATCAGGTATAGTGGAGTGAAGACTTTCTTGGACCTGACTCCCGCGTACCTCCTTTAGGTTAGGTGGAGTGTAGACTCGCATATACCTTCATCAGGTATAATTAAGTGAAGACTTTCTTGGACCTTCATTAGGTCCAATCGACTGTAGACTCCGGCGTACCTCCATCAGGTTAGGTGGAGTGTAGACTCACATATATCGTCATCATGTATAGTGGAGTGAAGACTTTCTTGGACCATCATCGGGTCCAATCGACTGTAGACTCCAGCGTACCTCCATCAGGTTAGGTGGAGTGTAGACTCACATATATCTTCATCAGATATAGTGGAGTGAAGACTTTCTTGGACCTTCGTTAGGTCCAAGCGACCATAGTCTATTGGACCTTTATAAGGTCTGGTAGACTGAGAAATGAAAATCATCCTAGAACTTCATTAAGTCAAGTCGACAATAGCTTCATGGACCTTTATTAGGTCCAATCGACCATAGTCTATTGGACTTTTATTAGGTCTGGTATACTGAGAAATGAAGATCATTCTTGACATTCGTTAGGTCGAGTCGACAATAGCTTCCTGAACCTTCATTAGGACCAGTCAACAATAGTCTCTTGGGCATTTATTAGGTCTCGTAGACTCCTTTGGACTTTAATCAAGTCCATCAGAATGAACATAATCATGAACCTTCATCAAGTTTAATAAAGTGGAGACCAGTTTAGAAGCTTTACAAGATCCAATAGACTGGGGACAATCTGGAAGATAAAAGAATAGCCTTCCTCAAATATTAATTAAATCATATATCCCAGCCGACATGCTCTCCAGATGACAAGTATAAATATTTTCTCTCTATTTACATACCATATATGTGGTTTTGAAACTCGCAGGCAATGTCATACAGCTTAAGATCTGGACCTTCATCTGGTTCAGACGACGTGAAGATTCCCACTGGTTCCTCCTCAGGACCTGTAGGCTGGAGATTATCCTGGCCTTCATTTGGTCCAGTCGACGGGAGCATTCCCCAATTGGCTCATGATCGAGTCAAGTTTGGTAAATGGATATTCTTCTGGTCCAGACTACATGTAGCCTCGATTTGGTCCTCATTCGGTACCAAACAAGTGAATGATTTCCTGGCCTTCATCAGGTCCAGTCGATGGGAACATTCCCCAATTGGCTCATGATCGAGTCAAGTTCAGTAAATGGACCTTCTTCTGGTCCAGATGACATGTAGCCTCGATTTGGTCAATATTCGGTACCAAACGAGTGAATGATTTCATAGGCTTCATCAGGTCTAGTCGACGGGAACACTCCCCAATTGGCTTATGATCGAGTCAAGTTCGGTAAATGGACCTTCTTCTGGTCCAGACGACATGTAGCCTCGATTTAGTCTCTATTCGGTACCAAATGAGTGAATAATTTCCCGCCATTCATCAGGTCCACGGGAACACTCCCCAATTGGCTCATGATTGAGTCAAGTTCGATAAATGGACCTTCTTCTAGTCCAGGCGACATGTAGCCTCGATTTGGTCCATATTCGGTACCAAACGAGTGAATGAATTCCTGGCCTTCATCAGGTCCAGTCGACGGGAACACTCCTCAATTGGCTCATGATCGAGTCAAGTTCGGTAAATGGACCTTCTTCTGGTCCAAACGACATGTAGCCTCGATTTAGTCCCTATTCGGTACCAAAAGAGTGAATGATTTCATGGCCTTCATCAGGTCCAGTCGACGGGAACACTCCCCAATTGGCTCATGATCAAGTCAAGTTTGGTAAATGGACCTTCTTCTGGTACAGACGACATGTAGCCCCGATTTGGTCCCTATTCGGTACCAAACGAGTGAATGACTTTCTGGCCTTCATCAGGTCCAGTCGACGGGAACACTCCCCAATTGGCTCGTGATTGAGTCAAGTTCGGTAAATGGACCTTCTTCTGGTCCAGACGACATGTAGCCTCGATTTGGTCCATTTTCGATACCAAACGAGAGAGTCGACAAACTTCTTTCCTCAACAGGCTCATTAATTGAGTCAAGTACCGATCCGGACCTTCATCTGGTACCAGATGACATGCAGCTTGACTAGGTTCCTATACCGCACCAGTCGATAGAATGATCTCCCGGCCATCATCAGGCGAGTTGAGGACCTGAACCACTCTGTCCAGGTGACCTGAATGCTCCATTGGTCCTTTGACCAATCGAATGGAGTTCTTCAAAGAAAACCACTCGGTTTTGTCGACTGGAACATGACTAGGCAAGTAGAAGACTTGGACCACATTCAGTCCAGACATGAAGACTCGAATGTGTATGGGTTTTTAGGGGGTGATCCGGTAACGCAGCGGAAGCGGTGGAAAATCTTATTTTCCGATTTCAAAATTTTTCTCGGATTAATTAAATAAACATATTTATTTAATATTCCAATAATCAAAATATGAAATAAAATTCAATAAATCATATTTAAGTGAATTTACCAAATTACCCTTACTTTGGTATTTTGTCCATTTTAGTCCGAAATTGATCTAATCAATTTTGAATGATTCTAAATCATTTCTAAGATGAACTTAGCATGTTCAAAATATCAAAACACGATAAGCAACAAAAATCCCAAATTTTCATCACTTGGCTGAGAGCCTCATTTAGGCTCCAATTTGTGCATTTTGCACTTTCATGCTTCAGACACATCCAAATGAAATCCAATCAACATGAAACTTTATATGCATCATATAAACATACAATACACAATATATATGAAAAGCCCCAAATTTGGAATTAGTCATGAACCCTAATTTTTCAATTTCCACAAATTGGACAAATTAGACCAATACATTAAATCAATTACTTCAATCATCATTCTTCCATCCAATCCAAGTCTCAACACAATGAAACAACTCAAGATCAAATCTAGGTCATTTAAGAGTGGGTCAATAACTCTAGATTAGCAACATGGTTTCCAAAACCTTAAAAGAATAGTTATAACTACAACAAGTTACAAGCTTTCTTCATCATACATGCTCAACACTTTCAACAAAATTTCCATCATACAAAACACAAGAAATAATGAAAAGAATAACTTAAGAACATCACAAGATGTTGCCTAGATCCTAAGGAACAATTTCCTTTCTAATAGTAAGTTTGAAAACTTACAAAATCCAAATCCAAGCTTTTCTTTTGGTTTCTTCTTTTTTCTTCCTCACTTGCTTTCTTTGTTTTCTTTAATGGAGTTTCTGTAAAGTGTATTAGGTTATCAAAATGAAATGAAATAAAACAAATTATATTAGGGCAAATAATGCCTTGGCCGAATTTGGCTAAACCAAATACAAAAATATAATTTCAATTTCATTCACTTTATCAACTTAATAAATATCTAAAACACCTTTATGGATATTTATTTAAGTCAACAATGGCAACATAATCATTTAAAACAAATATCCTAATGTAAGATATTTATATTTTAATTAATTTAGTCATTTAACAATTAAATAATCAATTAATTAATCAAATACAAATATATTAAATATATGTATAATATTTACATTAAATATTAAAAACATATATTCATTTAGGATATAAGTCCAATAACTCATTTTGACTATTAATTAATGTGTATTTAAATTAATCAAGTATTAAATGTAAATAGACAATAATTAGGCAAATGACTATCTAGTCCCTTTAGCACGTATCTTGCGTTTAACCTTTAAACGACTTTATAAATATCAATATTATTTATTAATGTTGCTCTAGTGCTCTACGAGTATGTTTCATTATTGAGACTCTCTAGATTCAGGTATATCCGTCACGAAATCTAATTTCGTGTCCATAATCTATACACCCGTAGATTATGACGATCACGGATAATCTCGCTGAACCATACAGGTTGAGGTCATGGAAAATGTATAATTCCTCCGTCACAGGTATCCGGATAAATCCCAGAGATACAGATGTAAACGTCAAATCTCTATGGGGATTATCCAGTCGACTATTCATTAGCAATCTCTAAAAGAATGTTTAGAACTAGCTTCTAAACTTTACCACGGGCCCATGGTTTTATCTGATTGCTAATCATATGGACTACATATGCTCTGGTACACAGAACTGACGGATCCTATCTTGATACACATAGGACACCCTGAGGATCTATCTACACCCAACGAACAGGCGGAGGTCTGATCTAATAGATCGGTGACGTGACTGCCGTCTAAGTGTAGAAGATGTCTCATATGCCCACAATGGCATCTCAAGTCTAAGAATCACAAGTGCTACTCAACCCAAGAAGATTCTTATTGACGCTGGTGTACCATCCATCAAGAATCTTCGGTGAGTCGTTCAGTGTTTATCCGCTATAAACACCTACACGTCTATACTAGTCTCCAAGACTAATGGTTCATTGAGAAACCATTGGAATCATATATTCCAGTATACAACATGTACCGGTCTCAACGGGTTTACTATACTGACCAAATAGTGTAAACCTTGACCAGGAACTGTCTGAGAATGACAACGTCATGATACTACTCAATGTCCGTTGCGACGCTTTTGCAACTGTATCATGACTAATCATTCTAAGGTCATTACGTCTTTACCATATAGAAAGATAGATTATATTATAGAAACTGCATATATATTCATAATAATATTGTTTTACAGAAGTATTCAACAGAAATACAACAGGGAATCGGCGCTCTGAGCACCAACCCCAACAAAATATCCCACTTGCTCTAGTGCCAATATCGATTGTATCTAATACCCATCGACTCCACGTGTTTATCAAACAACTTCGGAGGTATGGCCTTCGTCAACGGGTCTGTGACCGGCGTAAACACACACGTATAACGCAAGTGCACGTATCGTTCAAGTAGTATAAAAATATCGATCCCACGAGGACTTAATTCCTACTGTTGTTATTAATTGTTGATACTATATTTACAGAATATAATTATAAGGAGAAGGGAATTGATTGCTTGATTGATTTGATTTTGTAATTTGCTAAATAAGTAAATAAATAAAAAGACAAAAGAAAATACTAAGGAAAATAAAAAGACTCAAAGATCTAGGGTTGTGAATCTTTCTAATATTTAAAAGATGAAGTAGTTAAATCATAGTTGGTAAATTATTGAATTATTAATCTGGAACACTAAATTATGTAAAAGCCTCTTCCGATGGTCATTTACAAATACCTAGAATAATCAAATTGAACCATATGTCTATGTCAATTAAATTACCTAGATTCATTAACATTGAATTCCAATTATGGTTACCCCGCCCGACAGGTATATGTCTATCCTGTAAGGAAATCTATTAAAGGGTTATCTATCCTTAAAGAAGATCGTGGGTTGTTGATATAAGGTCTTTTAAACTTAAAATCCCTATGTCTAGTTCATTTTAAGTTTTATCTAATCAATTTTATTAGTGATCAGTTAATAAAAAGGCATTAAGGTTATGACTCAACAAATAATTCTTTAATTACCCAAACTATAATCTAACCTTTTTTAAATCGGTGATATTAGATTTTATCACAACCCTAAATATTTAACTTAGTTACAACACATAACTAAAGCTGATATAAACTTAAAAGACATAAAATGAAATTGCTGAAAAGTAATAAAAAGAAATGCTAAGGTAAAAGGAATTAACTTCTACTATTCACTATTTAGATATCTCCCATAAAATAATATATAATCTTGTGATTTTTTAAACCAACCGTCCGGAATGGCGGTATCCTGATTAAGTCAAATTCAAATATACCAGCCATAAGGCGGAACAAAAATATAAATTAAACCAACCGTCCAGTATGGCGGTATCCTTTTATTAATTCAGATTTTAGTAGTTTATATATTATTTTAAGGGAGATTAATCTAAATAGCAAAAGTAAAAGTATTACCTCATTACCTCAGCATAGAGAAGTTGGCCCCCTCATAGATGGATATAATTACTACTACAAAGCGTAAATAAAACTGAATAAAAGAAGCAAATAAAAAGAACTCTCTTTTATTTATAAGGATTTCAGAGGAAGAGGTACATTTGAACTAAAAATTCGAAATCTATTTATAGGCAAAAAATCTAATTTTTATTATTATTTTTTGATTTTTATTATTTTAATTATTTTATTATTTTATTATTATTATTTTTGGATCGTTGAATTTTCGACACGTGGCATGGTGTGCTAAAAAAGACGGCTCGTTGAATTTTTGACATGTGGCATAGTGGTGCAATTACCAAAATACCCTCGGTGTCGGGACGCCCAAAATACCAAAATACCCTTTTTGTCAAATTTCACTGTTTTGCTCCAAATCACCTCCAGAATGTCTTGAAACTTTATTTTGGTGTCGGGATGCCCAAAATTACCAAAATTTGTGTCGGGACGTCCAAAATTACCAAAATACCCTTTTTGCCAAATTTCACCAAATTTCACACAGTTTTGCTTCAAATCACCTCCAGAATGTCCTGAAACTTTATTTATCTAAAAATAACACAAAAAAACATCAAAATATTCACAAAACTCAAGAAACTATACAAAATATTAAGTTAAATGAGTGGGAAATAGTGATACATTTATCACTCATCACACCCCCAAACCTAACATTTTGCTAGTCCTCGAGCAAAATAAAATAACATAATAAAATTTTAACTAAGCCACTTTCGTTGGGATCACGATTGCATTTAGCATATGCAACAACCCTTTAAACCCCTAGGTGTCCCTAGTGGACAAGTTGTAGTCTCGTGAGGGTTTACAGCAATGATACCCACAAACATTTTTATAAAAGTAAAAAGGTAGTGAAACTAATGCACACAAAAGCAAAAAGATAAGAGAAAAGAGAATAAAGAAGTTAGTGACTAATTAGGTGAAACTTCTACTCCAAGTTATTAGTTGTTTTGTTTCATTCTAAATTACTAAATAAGTAAATTCTCCGATTATTTTTACCATTCTTCTTATACACAGCCAACAAAATATTAACAACTCATTTTTGCCCACAACGGTCATAAGTGCAGTTGATAGAGAGTAATATTTTTGTCCTAAAGTTTTATCAGATTTCACACCTTTTGTAGTAATGGAATAATTTTTCTGATTTTTCTGATTTTTTTTTTTTTTTTTTTTTCTCTATTTTTTATTTATATACAATATCTTCCATCTATGTAGCGAGCTTTAGGTCGGTGACTCCCAAACCAGTTGGCTTTAGGGCATCAGGTGTTAAGACACCCCTAAAGACTTAATTACTCAGACTTCAGATATATATATATTTATTTTCTATCATCTTTTCGATCCATGTAGCGAGCTTTGGGCCAGTGACTCCCAAACCAGTTGGTTTTAGGGCACTAGGTGTTAAAATACCCTTACAGACTTAATAACTCGGATCTCAGACATTTTTTTTTATTCCCTTACTTTTTTTTTGAGATGCTTCTCCAATTAAACTATAGCACTGAATATTACAATCTTTTCAATTTTATCCTATGTCCGTATGTTACTATGTATGTTGATAATATCTGCCAACTAAGTATATGAAGATCCATTTTAGTCAGTTTAATGGAGAATTTACAGATTAAATAATTCAAAAGTGAATAAACAAAAAAACTAACTTGTTTTGAATTAGGTTTGAAATACGTCTCAGGAGTGGAAATTCCTTACACAGCTATTTCTTACCAATTTCATCTTTTTAGTCAACATAACAACCACATATTTCTACTAGTCATAAAACTATAATTTACATGTTTTTTTTTTTCAAAGGCTCTCGCTGACGAAGGATTGTTCGCAACTAGGACTCCCCACTCAAGGGTTCAAGCGACCAAGTGAACGCACCTTTTTTATACCTTATGGTACGTGCCAACGAATTTATGGTGTGTGACTAACTGTCGAATGGACTTCCCGTTGTAGATTCCCCAGAGGGAAGGTGGAGCGAGGCTCACTTAAGTACCCTAGCCCCTTAGGCTCTTATCGCTTGTTGTCAGGAATAAACAACGAGTCCTCCAAACTAGTCTGTCACAACACGCTACAAGTGAATGATTATCTAGGTGCCTCCACAGCTTTTCCTTATAAAAAGGTAGTGAGTGAAGGAAGACACCAAACCATCACCTAGCTTTAAATATGCCCTTTGTTTTTATTAATTTTTTTGTATTTTTCGAAAAAAATTTGGACTAAAAATAAAAACAATACAAACAAGTACCATTAACTATTCCTCACCCCCAACCTAAATGAGACATTGTCCCCAATGTCTTTAAACAGTAGAAGAAGAGTTTAGAAGATAGTACCTGATTAGTTGAAATTCTACAGGAAAATTAAAGGTTAAGATCCAGATTTATTCGACGCTTCTTACCACGATCATCATCGGACCATTTTATCTTTGAAATGATAGGGTCAACTTGTGGTTCATATGCTATGAGTTGGTCTATTAGATCCGGAGCAGACTGGCAGTAAAAAGGAGTTCTTTCATAGGTTTTGACACGAACCCATTTCTCCGGGCATCATCAAGAAACACACAAAGAAAATCATAAAATCCATCAACGTTGAGCAGTCCAAGCGGTTTCTGGTGTATGTTCAGGTTCGCCCAAGATAACACTATAAAAATTTCCTCCAGTGTGCCTAAGCCACCTGGCAAAGCAATAAAAGCATCAGCACGATTAATCATTTCTACCAGTCGTTCAGACATACCTGGCACGATCAGTTCCTCTCCGTTTGATGGTTCAATCAGATTTGCCTGGCCAAGGGTTTTGGGATGATTCCCAAAACATGACTGCCTCCTTCTTGTACGGCCTTTGAAACGATCCCCATTAGTCCAAGATTGCCTCCGCCATATACTAAGTGCATATTCCTTGCAGCTAAGACTCGACCCAATTCTTGTGATGCTTCTATGTATTGTGGTTTAGTACCACACTACTACTACCGCAAAACACACAGATGTTTTCAACTCGTCTTCTTGAAGTGGCTTCCATTTTTTATGTATTTCTTTCTTAACTCTGATGCCTTCAAAAGTGCAATGACGGGCTGAATTTATAGTACCTGAAAAAGGGTGAGTAATAATAGCACTAGTATCTTCCAAAGGAAGCTTGTTAGCTAAACAAAACAAAAGAATCGTGAAAGGTCAAAAGGCTGGATCCTGTCTACGAAAATAAAGATAATTACAACAGAAAAGCGAATCAAAGCAATAATTAAGGCAACAGAATGTGTACGCAATACGCCACTCGCTTAGTATAAATTCATTAGGATGTGTCTCAAGATTTCATTCCTTACTCAGCCATTGCTAATGAATTGGTTCTTATCTTTATGATTGCCAAACACCATTCCTTCTGTCTTAAAATGCTCCGTTTGTGCTTTTCCCTACAAAACAACACACAAAATTAAAAATTCTAAAACATGAATATGAAAACAAAAATTACAACAAATTGCATGGGTTGCCTCCCTGCTAGCGCTAAATTTTTCGTCTTCAGCCAGACGTGACTGAAATCCATCTATCAAGGCGGTTTCAGCGTCGTTTTGGATGTCCTATTAAAGACAATCCCACGTTGCTTTTAAAGGGTATCTTCCAACGGTAAAGTGGCAAAAAGAGTTTTGTCTCATTCAGTGCTTGTGCCACCTTTTTAATCTTTGTTGCTCCAGTGATTCCTGAAAAGAAAGAAAGAAAATCAGGAGGTCTTGTATGGTGCTTGACTTGGAATGGGATTTCCATTCTGTCAAGCTTCTGATTAATATCTCTAAATTGTACTCCCCAAAACAGTGATGTTTCGCCTGAATTCATTGTATCTTCTAACTTTTGTTCTTCCATTTGCTCTGGCTCTTCCTCCACCTTTTCTTCACATATGAATTTTAAGATTTCTGCATTGAGTTCTTCATCTGTCATTTGTGAAATGCGTGCTTCATAAGTATCTGCCTGAGGATGTAAAGATGATTCATACATTAGGTCTTCATCCTCTGGTTTGACTGGAATGGATGATTTAGGAAGATCTTCTTCAAACATCGTAGCAAAGCATGCTCCAAGATCTTCATTCTGAGGATGGAAAGTTTCATCCTTCCTTGTTGGTGCAGTTTGTACAAAAAGCTCAGTTTCTTCATCCTCGTCAGAGTCAGAATAATAAAAGTCAAATTGAGACTTTGTTGGTGCAGACTTCTGAACTGATACCTCTGATTCTTGATACTGCTCAGCCTCGTCCTCTGTTATGATGTCATGATGAATCTCAGGATATTGAAAGGCTTCTTCAGTAGTATTTGAATTTGCTTCGTGAGATATGTGATTCAGGTTCTCTGTTAATTGTCTAACTTGATCTGTCATCCTTTGTATAGACGCTGCTTGACTCTGAATTTATACATCAAATTGAGCTTCTCGTTTCTCGAACAATTTTTGAGCATGTGAATCAACTGATCTTCCTCTGATGGATCTGGTTCTTGATGAAGATCGTAGATGGATGGTGGATAAGATGGAAAATGTGATGAATTCTACGTACCTTGAATGATTCCAATAATTCTGCCACTCTGAAAGGTATATACATTGATCGCTCGGGTGGTTACCATCACATATTACACATCTCCCCATTTCATTCTGATGAGCAAATGTAGTGTTGCTTGGTTCTGGCTTCCAGTGATAGTTGTGGGCTGGACAACAGGCCTCAGAAAACTAGACTGTTGCTCCCGGATTTGGGATGTATCTTTTTCTAGTAAAGCTCGTAATGTTTCAAAATATTCCATTTTTTAATCACCTGAAAATAAGAAAAGAAATAAAAATTGCAGATAAAAAACAAAGAAAATTAGATACAAGTAAATTAGATAGCTTCAAAATTAATAACTCAAGAAATATAAGTCCCCGGCAACGGCGCCAAAAACTTGACCGGCGTAAACACACACGTATAACGCAAGCGCACGTATCGTTCAAGTAGTATAAAAATATCGATCCCACGAGGACTTAATTCCTACTGTTGTTATTAATTGTTGATACTATTTATTTACAATATCTAATTATAAGGAGAAGGGAATGATGATTGCTTGATTGATTTGATTTTGTAAATTTGCTAAATAGTAAATAAATAAAAAGACAAAAGAAAATACTAAGGAAAATAAAAGACTCAAAGATCTAGGGTTGTGAATCTTTCTAATATTATTAAAAGATGAAGTAGTTAAATCATAGTTGGGTAAATTATTGAATTATTAATCTGGAACACTAAATTATGTAAAAGCCTCTTCCGATGGTCATTTACAAATACCTAGAATAATCAAATTGAACCATATGTCTATGTCAATTAAATTACCTAGATTCATTAAGATTGAATTCCAATTATGGTTACCCCCGCCCGACAGGTATATGTCTATCCTGTAAGGAAATCTATTAAAGGGTTATCTATCCTTAAAGAAGATCGTGGGTTGTTGAATATAAGGTTTTAACTTAAAATCCCTATGTCTAGTTCATTTTAAGTTTTATCTAATCAATTTTATTAGTGATCAGTTAATAAAAAGGCATTAAGGTTATGACTCAACAAATAATTCTTTAATTACCCAAACTATAATCTAACCCTTTTTAAATCGGTGATATTAGATTTTATCACAACCCTAAATATTTAACTTACTTACAACACATAACTAAAGCTGATATAAACTTAAAAGACATAAAATGAAATTGCTGAAAAGTAATAAAAAGAAATGCTAAGGTAAAAGGAATTAACTTCTACTATTCACTATTTAGATATCTCCCATAAAATAATATATAATCTTGTGATTTTTTAACCAACCGTCCGGAATGGCGGTATCCTGATTAAGTCAAATTCAAATATACCAGCCATAAGGCGGAACAAAAATATAAACTTAAACCAACCGTCCAGTATGGCGGTATCCTTTTATTAATTCAGATTTTAAGTAGTTTATATATTATTTTAAGGGAGATTAATCTAAATAGCAAAAGTAAAAGTATCCTACCTCATTACCTCAGCATAGAGAAGTTACCCCCTCATGATGGATATAATTACTACTACAAAGCGTAAATAAAACTGAATAAAAGAAGCAAATAAGAAGAACTCTCTTTTATTTATAAGGATTTCAGAGGAAGAGGTACATTTGAAACTAAAAATTCGAAATCTATTTATAGGCAAAAAAATCTAATTTTTTATTATTATTTTTTGATTTTTTATTATTTTAATTATTTTATTATTTTATTATTATTATTTTTGGATCTTGAGTTTTCGACACGTGGCATGGTGTGCTAAAAAAGACGGCTCGTTGAATTTTTGACATGTGGCATGGTGGTGCAATTACCAAAATACCCTCGGTGTCGGGACGCCCAAAATTACCAAAATACCCTTTTTGTCAAATTTCACTATTTTGCTCCAAATCACCTCCATAATGTCTTGAAACTTTATTTTGGTGTCGGGATGCCCAAAATTACCAAAATTTGTCGGGACGTCCAAAATTACTAAAATACCCTTTTTGCCAAATTTCACTAAATTTCACAGTTTTGCTTCAAATCACCTCCAGAATGTCCTGAAACTTTATTTATCTAAAAATAACAAAAACATCAAAATATTCACAAAACTCAAGAAACTATACAAAATATTAAGTTAAATGAGTGGGAAATAGTGATACATTTATCACTCATCACACCCCCCAACCTAACATTTTGCTAGTCCTCGAGCAAAATAAAATAACATAATAAAATTTTAACTAAGCCACTTTCGTTGGGATCACGATTGCATTTAGCATATGCAACAACCCTTTAAACCCCTAGGTGTCCCTAGTGGACGAGTTGTAGTCTCGTGAGGTTTACAGCAATGATACCCACAAACATTTTTATAAAAGTAAAAAGGTAGTGAAACTAATGCACACAAAAGCAAAAAGATAAGAGAAAAGAGAATAAAGAAGTTAGTGACTAATTAGGTGAAACTTCTACTCCAAGTTATTAGTTGTTTTGTTTCATTCTAAATTACTAATAAGTAAATTCTCCGATTATTTTTACCATTCTTCTTATACACAGCCAACAAAATATTAAACAACTCATTTTTGCCCACAACGGTCATAAGTGCAGTTGATAAGAGAGTAATATTTTTGTCCTAAAGTTTTATCAGATTTCACACCTTTTGTAGTAATGGAATAAATTTTCTGATTTTTCTGATTTTTTTTTTTTGATTTTTTTTCTCTATTTTTTATTTATATACAATATCTTCCATCTATGTAGCGAGCTTTAGGTCGGTGACTCCCAAACCAGTTGGCTTTAGGGCATCAGGTGTTAAGACACCCCTAAGGACTTAATTACTCACTTCTATAGATATATATTTATTTTCTATCATCTTTTCGATCCATGTAGCGAGCTTTGGGCCAGTGACTCCCAAACCAGTTGGTTTTAGGGCACTAGGTGTTAAAATACCCTTACAGACTTAATAACTCGGATCTCAGACATTTTTTTTTATTCCATTACTTTTTTTTGAGATGCTTCTCCAATTAAACTATAGCATTGAATATTACAATCTTTTCAATTTTATCCTATGTCCGTATGTTACTATGTATGTTGATAATATCTGCCAACTAAGTATATGAAGATCCCTTTTAGTCAGTTTAATGGAGAATTTACAGATTAAATAATTCAAAAGTGAATAAACAAAAATTAACTTGTTTTGAATTAGGTTTGAAATACGTCTCAGGAGTGGAAATTCCTTACACAGCTATTTCTTACCAATTTCATCTTTTTAGTCAACATAACAACCACATATTTCTACTAGTCATAAAACTATAATTTACATGTTTTTTTTTTTTTTCAAAGGCTCTCGCTGACGAAGGATTGTTCACAACTAGGACTCCCCACTCAAGGGTTCAAGCGACCAAGTGAACGCACCTTTTTTATACCTTATGGTACGTGCCAACGAATTTATGGTGTGTGACTAACTGTCGAATGGACTTCCCGTTGTAGATTCCCCAGAGGGAAGGTGGAGCGAGGCTCACTTAAGTACCCTAGCCCCTTAGGCTCTTATCGCTTGTTGTCAGGAATAAACAACGAGTCCTCCAAACTAGTCTGTCACAACACGCTACAAGTGAATGATTATCTAGGTGCCTCCACAGCTTTTCCTTATAAAAAGGTAGTGAGTGAAGGAAGACACCAAACCATCACCTAGCTTTAAATATGCCCTTTGTTTTTATTAATTTTTTTGTATTTTTCGAAAAAAATTTGGACTAAAAATAAAAACACAATACAAACAAGTACCATTAACTATTCCTCACCCCCAAACCTAAATGAGACATTGTCCCCAATGTCTTTAAACAGTAGAAGAAGAGTTTAGAAGATAGTACCTGATTAGTTGAAATTCTACAGGAAAATTAAAGGTTAAGATCCAGATTTATTCGACGCTTCTTACCACGATCATCATCGGACCATTTTATCTTTGAAATGATAGGGTCAACTTGTGGTTCATATGCTATGAGTTGGTCTATTATATCCGGAGCAGACCTGGCAGTAAAAATGAGTTCTTTCATAGGTTTTGACACTAACCCATTTCTCCGGGCATCATCAAGAAACACACAAAGAAAATCATAAAATCCATCAACGTTGAGCAGTCCAAGCGGTTTCTGGTGTATGTTCAGGTTCGCCCAAGATAACACTATAAAAATTTCCTCCAGTGTGCCTAAGCCACCTGGCAAAGCAATAAAAGCATCAGCACGATTAATCATTTCTACCAGTCGTTCAGACATACCTGGCACGATCAGTTCCTCTCCGTTTGATGGTTCAATCAGATTTGCCTCTGCCAAGGGTTTTGGGATGATTCCCAAAACATGACTGCCTCCTTCTTGTACGGCCTTTGAAACGATCCCCATTAGTCCAAGATTGCCTCCGCCATATACTAAGTGCATATTCCTTGCAGCTAAGACTCGACCCAATTCTTGTGATGCTTCTATGTATTGTGGTTTAGTACCAACACTACTACCGCAAAACACACAGATGTTTTCAACTCGTCTTCTTGAAGTGGCTTCCATTTTTTATGTATTTCTTTCTTAACTCTGAATGCCTTCAAAAGTGCAATGACGGGCTGAATTTATAGTACCTGAAAAAGGGTGAGTAATAATAGCACTAGTATCTTCCAAAGGAAGCTTGTTAGCTAAACAAAACAAAAGAAATCGTGAAAGGTCAAAAAGGCTGGATCCTGTCTACGAAAATAAAGATAATTACAACAGAAAAGCGAATCAAAGCAATAATTAAGGCAACAGAATTGTGTACGCAATACGCCACTCGCTTAGTATAAATTCATTAGGATGTGTCTCAAGATTTCATTCCTTACTCAGCCATTGCTAATGAATTGGTTCTTATCTTTATGATTGCCAAACATCATTCCTTCTGTCTTAAAATGCTCCGTTTGTGCTTTTCCCTACAAAACAACACACAAAATTAAAAATTCTAAAACATGAAATATGAAAACAAAAATTACAACAAATTGCATGGGTTGCCTCCCTGCTAGCGCTAAATTTTTCGTCTTCAGCCAGACGTGACTGTAATCCATCTATCAAGGCGGTTTCAGCGTCGTTTTGGATGTCCTATTAAAGACAATCCCATGAGCGTTGCTTTTAAAGGGTATCTTCCAACGGTAAAGTGGCAAAAAGAGTTTTGTCTCATTCAGTGCTTGTGCCACCTTTTTAATCTTTGTTGCTCCAGTGATTCCTGAAAAGAAAGAAAGAAAATCAGGAGGTCTTGTATGGTGCTTGACTTGGAATGGGATTTCCATTCTGTCAAGCTTCTGATTAATATCTCTAAATTGTACTCCCCAAAACAGTGATGTTTCGCCTGAATTCATTGTATCTTCTAACTTTTGTTCTTCCATTTGCTCTGGCTCTTCCTCCACCTTTTCTTCACATATGAATTTTAAGATTTCTGCATTGAGTTCTTCATCTGTCATTTGTGAAATGCGTGCTTCATAAGTATCTGCCTGAGGATGTAAAGATGATTCATACATTAGGTCTTCATCCTCTGGTTTGACTGGAATGGATGATTTAGGAAGATCTTCTTCAAACATCGTAGCAAAGCATGCTCCAAGATCTTCATTCTGAGGATGGAAAGTTTCATCCTTCCTTGTTGGTGCAGTTTGTACAAAAAGCTCAGTTTCTTCATCCTCGTCAGAGTCAGAATAATAAAAGTCAAATTGAGACTTTGTTGGTGCAGACTTCTGAACTGATACCTCTGATTCTTGATACTGCTCAGCCTCGTCCTCTGTTATGATGTCATGATGAATCTCAGGATATTGAAAGGCTTCTTCAGTAGTATTTGAATTTGCTTCGTGAGATATGTGATTCAGGTTCTCTGTTAATTGTCTAACTTGATCTGTCATCCTTTGTATAGACGCTGCTTGACTCTGAATTTATACATCAAATTGAGCTTCTCGTTTCTCGAACAAATTTTTGAGCATGTGAATCAACTGATCTTCCTCTGATGGATCTGGTTCTTGATGAAGATCGTAGATGGATGGTGGATAAGATGGAAAATGTGATAATTCTACGTACCTTGAATGATTCCAATAATTCTGCCACTCTGAAAGGTATATACATTGATCGCTCGGGTGGTTACCATCACATATTACACATCTCCCCATTTCATTCTGATGAGCAAATGTAGTGTGTTGCTTGTTCTGGCTTCCAGTGATAGTTGTTGGGCTGGACAACAGGCCTCAGAAAACTAGACTGTTGCTCCCGGATTTGGGATGTATCTTTTTCTAGTAAAGCTCGTAATGTTTCAAAATATTCCATTTTTTTAATCACCTGAAAATAAGAGAAAGAAATAAAAATTGCAGATAAAAAATAAAGAAAATTAGATACAAGTAAATTAGATAGCTTCAAAATTAATAACTCAAGAAATATAAGTCCCCGGCAACGGCGCCAAAAACTTGACCGGCGTAAACACACACGTATAACGCAAGCGCACGTATCGTTCAAGTAGTATAAAAATATTTTATATCCCACGAGGACTTAATTCCTACTGTTGTTATTAATTGTTGATACTATTTATTTACAGATATCTAATTATAAGGAGAAGGGAATTGATTGCTTGATTGATTTGATTTTGTAAATTTGCTAAATAAGTAAATAAATAAAAAGACAAAAGAAAATACTAAGGAAAATAAAAAGACTCAAAGATCTAGGGTTGTGAATCTTTCTAATATTTATTAAAAGATGAAGTAGTTAAATCATAGTTGGGTAAATTATTGAATTATTAATCTGGAACACTAAATTATGTAAAAGCCTCTTCCGATGGTCATTTACAAATACCTAGAATAATCAAATTGAACCATATGTCTATGTCAATTAAATTACCTAGATTCATTAAGATTGAATTCCAATTATGGTTACCCCCGCCCGACAGGTATATGTCTATCCTGTAAGGAAATCTATTAAAGGGTTATCTATCCTTAAAGAAGATCGTGGGTTGTTGAATATAAGGTCTTTTAAACTTAAAATCCCTATGTCTAGTTCATTTTAAGTTTTATCTAATCAATTTTATTAGTGATCAGTTAATAAAAAGAAATGCTAAGGTAAAATGAATTAACTTCTATTATTCACTATTTAGATATCTCCCATAAAATAATATATAATCTTGTGATTTTTTAAACCAACCGTCCGGAATGGCGGTATCCTGATTAAGTCAAATTCAAATATACCAGCCATAAGGCGGAACAAAAATATAAACTTAAACCAACCGTCCAGTATGGCGGTATCCTTTTATTAATTCAGATTTTAAGTAGTTTATATATTATTTTAAAGGGAGATTAATCTAAATAGCAAAAGTAAAAGTATTACCTCATTACCTCAGCATAGAGAAGTTACCCCCTCATAGATGGATAGAATTACTACTACAAAGCGTAAATAAAACTGAATAAAAGAAGCAAATAAGAAGAACTCTCTTTTATTTATAAGGATTTCAGAGGAAGAGGTACATTTGAAACTAAAAATTCGAAATCTATTTATAGGCAAAAAAATCTATTTTTTTATTATTATTTTTTGATTTTTTATTATTTTTATTATTTTATTATTTTATTATTATTATTTTTGGATCGTTGAATTTTCGACACGTGGCATGGTGTGCTAAAAAAGACGGCTCGTTGAATTTTTGACATGTGGCATGGTGGTGCAATTACCAAAATACCCTCGGTGTCGGGACGCCCAAAATTACCAAAATACCATTTTCGTCAAATTTCACTGTTTTGCTCCAAATCACCTCCAGAATGTCTTGAAACTTTATTTTGGTGTCGGGATGCCCAAAATTACCAAAATTTTGTTGGGACGTCCAAAATTACCAAAATACCCTTTTTGCCAAATTTCACCAAATTTCACAGTTTTACTTCAAATCACCTCCAGAATGTCCTGAAACTTTATTTATCTAAACAATAACACAAAACACATCAAAATATTCACAAAACTCAAGAAACTATACAAAATATTAAGTTAAATGAGTGGGAAATAGTGATACATTTATCACTCATCAGTCTGCTACATTATCTTCACTCGGTACCTTGCACACGACAATATCCCCTCGCGACACGATCTCTCGAATGATGTGGTACTGCTTTCCACTTGCTTCGACTTCTGATGCGCCCTCGGTTCCTTTGCTTGCGCAATGGCTCCAGTATTATCACAGTATAACGGAATCGCATTCTCGATACTTGGGACAACTCTCAATTCTGTGATAAAGTTCTTTATCCACACAGCCTCTTTTGCAGCTTCAGAAGCCGCAATATATTACGCCTCAGTGGTGGAATCTGCTGTTGATCCCTGTTTGGAACTCTTCCAACAAACTGCACCTCCGTTAAGGGTAAAGACAAATCCATATGTAGACTTTCTATCAACGGGATCCGAATGAAAATCGGAGTCTGTATACCCATAACATGCAGCTCGTTTCCTCCATAAATTATCAACTTATCCTTAGTACCTTTGAGATACTTTAGGATATGTTTAATGGCCATCCAATGGTCATTACCTGGATTGGACTGATATTGACTAGTTACGCTAACAGCGAAACTGATATCAGGCCTCGTACATAACATGGCATACATTATGCTACCCAAACACGAAGCATGAGGTTGGTTAGACATTCTAACCTTCTCATCTTCTATTTGTGGACACATCTTCTTAGAAAGATGAATCCCATGTCTGAATGGTATGTTTGCTGTCTTACAGTTACCAAAACTATACCGTTCCAAGATCTTATCTATGTACGTTGATTGGGATAACCCAATCAGCCTCCTTTGTCTATCTCTATAGAGTTTTATCCCTAAAACATAGGAAGCTTCTCCCAGGTCCTTCATGGAGAAATTCTTACAGAGATACGCTTTGACGCTTTGTAACATACCTAAATCATTCCCAATGATTAGGATGTCATCAACATATAGGACTAAAAATACGACCATGCTCCCACTGGCCTTCTGATACACACAGGATTCTTCTGAATTCTTGAGAAAACCAGACGATCTAATAATCTCGTCGAATCGAAGATTCCAACTTCGTGAAGCTTGTTTAAGTCCATAAATGGACTTCTTAAGCTTACACACCATGCCCGAGTTTTCGCTGGACGCAAAACCTTCCGGTTATTCCATATAGATTTCTTCATTAAGAAATCCATTTAGAAAAGCCGTTTTGACATCCATTTGCCAAATCTCGTAATCATGATACGCAGCTATAGAAAGCAAAATCCGAATAGACTTAAGCATTGCAACTGGTGAAAAAGTTTCATCGTAGTCGACGCCAGGTCGCTGCGTGTAACCTTTTGCTACCAGTCGGGCCTTGTAAGTTTCAACCTTACCGTCAGGCCCTCGCTTCCTCTTGTAAACCCATTTACAACCGATAGGAACAATTCCTTCGGGAAGCGGAATCAAGTCCCAAACTTGATTCTCATGCATTGAGTCAATCTCGGATTTCATGGCACTTTGCCATTTCACGGAGTCGATGTCTAACATCGATTCTCTATAGGTGAAAGGATCTGTCTCTTCAACTAAGAGAACATCCAGACTCTTTTCTTGTATCAAATACAAGCGTTCATGAGGTCTAGATACCATTTCCGACCTATGGAGTGTGTGTGTTGAAAGTCCTTCATCTACTTGAACTTCAGGTTCCTCCGTTGGTTCGTTGTTTTCAGGTTGGACTTCATCAAGCTCAACCTGTCTATGATTACCACCTTCTGACAAAAATTCTACTTCTAGAAATTTTACGAAGCGAGCTACGAACACATTTCGATGCTCGGTATCATAAAACAGATATCCCCTCGTATTCGAAGGATATCCGACAAACCTAAAATTTTGCCCTCGAGGCGAAAGCTTATCTTGCTGAGTCACCCTGACATAGGCAGGTGTGAACACAGGATCTGGGGCGACGCATGCTGTCCCGGGCTCGCGGCCCGGTCGGGAGTACGGAGTAGCCACGGGGGACTAAACCGGAGAATAATGGAGTCGCCACCCGGTGTGAACCGGGAAAATGAGATTTAAGGCCGCACTCACCCCTCGCAAGAGAAGACCTCAAACCATTGGGTTCGGAATGGCCATTACTTATGCCACTTGTAATGACAGGATTTATGTGATAATTTAATCAGGCTTAAGTAGCACTTATTTCCAAGAGTATCATGCTTCTAAATTCACGGGTACAAAATAAAACTTATACATACATTTCACATATATCTCACATCTAAGAACACATGCCTGAAAATACCTCAAAGTAACAACGAACATACAACTTCATTCAGCATATCATATTCATGAAAAACACAAGCATACATAATAACAGCACAAGCATACATGTGAGCACTTTTCCAAGTGATACGTGGAATTGTATCCCAAGTACAGACCGCATTACCGTCCATTCGGAATCGGCTACGGAATTTATGTCTGGGTTTCCATCCGATATATCACAAGAAATAATACTCCAAAGTCATCATGGCATAGGTATATGAATCGTAATGCGTTAAATCAAGACTAAGGAAAATGACGCAACTAATGGAATAAACATGCTTTTCATTATTATGTGCACAAAGATAAGAATGACTATGTGTGGTTCCAAAAAAAAATCACCTAAGAAACAATTATACATGGCATGTGATGAATATGTCTCAGTTCAGTGTGTTCGCGTTCGTGTAGCGTTCGTAAACGCGTTCGAACGGTAAACAGAAGGTATAACGCGTTCGAACGGAAATGAAACAGAATGCTCACGTTCGTATGGCGTTTGTTAACGCGTTCGAATGGAAATGAAACAGAATGCTCACGTTCGTATGGTGTTCGTGAACGCGTTCGAACGGAAATGAGACCTGATGCATGATAAGGCAAAATGCATGCGCGTTCGAGTTGCGTTCGTAACGCGTTCGAATGGGAACAGACCTGATGCATGAAATGGGACGCAATACATAAACAACAAAATAAAGGGGCGCGGTGAAGTACGCCGTAAAGGTGGCCTTTTGGGGCTCTTGGTCTCTCAAGAGAGGACCTTTAGACCAACATACTAAGCCCATGCGCGTCACATCACAACACATGAAATAAAGACAACAAAAGTGTAGGACTTCGTATGCCCAATTGAACGTACATTCAACCCAAACACACTTCGTCCAGCGCGGCGAAGTAGTGTCACAAAGGTGGCCTTTTAGGCTCTTCGTCTCTCAGATAGAGGACATTTGGACTAACTCACTAAGCCCATGCGCTCGATCACATCATACATACAAAAATAGAGCCAATCATATCAAACTAAGTATGCCCGATTGAACGTATCTTGCATCCAACCGAACACACATCAACCGGCGCGGCAAAGCATCGTGGTAAAGGGCTTTAACCCCTCCCCATAGGGGATCTTTCATTCCACTTACTAAGCCCATGCGCTCGATTGAATCATGCATAAATAAACAACATACAGAATTCAAGTGACGAAAAATAGACAAAAGCAACACAAAATAAAAGAGGGTGCCGTTTACTCAAGCGGTACGTGGATTTGTGTCCCGAGTACAGATCATATTACCATCCATTCGGAATCGGCTATGAAATTTATGTCCGGGTTTCCATCCGATATACCGCGAGAGTTGACACGTCTCTCATTTTATTCCACAGCCACAACATACTACATCTCATAATTCATGCATATTTATCTACTCAAGGGCCACAACATGCATTTCACAACATGACAATCATGCAAGTAATATTTAATAAATAATACCCAAAAAAACGAGTGTGAAAGATACCCTCAGGTCTAACCTTTTTGCCAACTTTCAGGCTTGCGTTTCACGGACGTCGGAAGGGTACAGCTCCTCAACTTCTCAGGTTTACTGGTTTAGCGTCCTAGCTCACTGCTTTGCTGTTTTGCTTGCGGTTCGAACTCCGTTCTGCTCCTGTTCGGCCTCTGTTTTGCTGCTCACTGCTCAGGCCACCTGTTTTGATGTTTCAATGAACTGTTCCAAGTTTATGTGGGTTCTTAGTGCAGTTGTGTGTGATTATTTTTAAGATTATGAATGCAGTTTTTATGTTACTGTTTTTAAGGTTTTTAGGGACTGTTTTAAGAGGATTTGGGCTGCTATTTTAAGGTGATTCAGGGGCTGTTTAGGCGTGTTTTAGGGGGGTGCAGGGGCTGCTGTGTAGGCGTGAATGTGGCTTTTGTTTTGGTGGTAATTTTTGGTGGTGTATAGGCGTTTAGGGGGGCTGGTTTTGAGTGTTTATTAAGGGGTGTTCTGGATTCGGCTAATGGTGAGTTTGGTTTGTTTTGGATTCGGCTATGGTGGTTGTTAGTGCTCTTGTTGTCTCGGCTATGGAGGAGATCGTTAGGGCTCTTTGTTCTCTTTTTGTGTATATGTGAAGTGTCTTGATGTCTTGGGCGTGTATTAGAGAGAGTGGAGACATGGTGTGGCTAGGTTAATGCATGTTTATATAGAAGAGAGCTAGGGTTTGCCCTTGTCTCACAAGGAAGAGATCTAGTTTCCAAATTATGAGTCCTAAGGATAGTATACACAAGATTGAGGGGGGACAAAATATTTTAAATTAGGAAGTCAACTATTTTAAATTGGTAGATGTCTTATTAGATTAGGAAGTCAAATATTTGATTGGTTTTAATTGGTTAGGATTGATTTTAATTAGGCATGACATCTTTTTATTTAGTATGTGATTTGTTTAGTTAGGAAGTTAATATGTTTGATTTATCTTTATTAGGTATGATTATATTTTGTGTTTTATTTAATTGGTAAATGGTTTAAATATTTTATTTAATGTTTAATGTTTAGTTTAATTAAATTGGGATGTGTTTTATGGGCTTTGGGGAGCTAAATGGGCTGGGGTGTGAGGCTAGCAGCAAAACCAGAATTACCGACACCGTTCGAACGCGACATGAACGCCCGCAATCTGTTTGCCGTTCGAACACATACATGAACGCAGCACGAACGAAAATAGTGAACCTTGTTTAATCTGAATTTCCCCTTCCGATATCCGTTTCCCGCGGCTTCCGTGACTCAAAAGGTAGTGCCTCCAAATGAGACTCATCATCGGGTTTCACATGCAAAAATGCAATGCCTACAGTCGCCCCCACTTTGATGGGGCTTGTGCAGTGTTTGACAGTGACAGTCCTATCAAAGTCTATGCAATGCATTTTTTACTTACATGGCTAGCTAACTGTCTCGAGCTGAGCTGATACTGCAGTGGACCTCGATCATGAGACGCATTTCGATATTGTTGATGATGTGGGCCACGCCTGCAAAATGATGTGATGTGGAGCTTCGCTACTCAGCCGATATGGGCTTCGCCCCCAAGCTGACATGATGTGATGTGGAGCCTCGCTCCCCAGCCGATATGGGCCTCGCCCCCAAGCTGGTACAATGTGGAGCCTCGCTCCTCAGCCGATATGGGCTTCGCCCCCAAGCTGATATAATGTGATGTGGAGCCTCGCTCCTCAGCCGATATGGGCTTCGCCCCCAAGCTGATGTAATGTGATGTGGAGCCTCGCTCCTCAGCCGATATGGGCTTCGCCCCCTAGCTGATATAATGTGATGTGGAGCCTCGCTCCTCAGCCGATATGGGCCTCGCCCCCAAGCTGATATGATGTGATGTGGAGCCTCGCTCCTCAGCCGTATGGGCCTCGCCCCCAAGCTAATGTAATGTGATGTGGAGCCTCGCTCCTCAGCCGATATGGGCTTCGCCACCAAGCTGATATAATGTGATGTGGAGCCTCGCTCCTCAGCCGATATGGGCCTCGCCCCCAAGCTGGTACAATGTGGAGCCTCGCTCCTCAGCCGATATGGGCCTCGCCCCCAGCTGATATGATGTGATGTGGAGCCTCGCTCCTCAGCCGATATGGGCCTCGCCCCCTAAGCTGATACAATGTGGAGCCTCGCTCCTCAGCCGATGGGGCCTCGCCCCCAAGCTGATATGATGTGATGTGGACTTCGCCCTCCGAGACCCATACCCGGAACTTAACTTCATTGGGACCTCAATCTTCAGATTACTGCCCAGATCAAATACTGTGCTTTTACTATCTCTGATTGGCTTACTGCTCGCTCTTTTCTATCTTCAACACCTGTTTACACAAAACAGAACAAACACAAAAATATGCAATATAGGTTACGTGTATGCATGTATGCAGGAGTTTTCTTATTCCGTTGGGTTAGGTCTTCCCTGGCGATCAAGTCTTCTCAAGCAAAGTACAACTTCAACCTGTCGACATTGATTGGTTCTGTGAATTCATTTCCCTCGAGGTCTGACAACTTCACTGCTCCATTTCCCAAGACTTTCTGAACGATGTAAGGTCCTTCCCAGTTTGGCCTGAATTTCCTCTCGGATCTGTCGTCGACGGCCTCGACTGCTTAAGTACCAAATCACCCTTTCTGATCTTTGTGGGACGTACTTTCTTGTTGAAGGCCCGGGCCAGTCTCTTCTGATACAACTGCATGTGATGTAAGGCTCTTATCCTTTTCTCGTCCAAAAGTGCTAACTGATCAAATCTCTGTGCGGCCCATTCTGACTCAGGTAACTCTGTCTCTGCTAATACCCTCATAGACTGTATTTCCATTTCCACCGGCAGTACCGCTTCCATCCCGTACGCTAAAGAGTAAGGTGTTGCACCCGTTGCTGTTCTGACTGACGTTCTGTACCCCCACAAGGCATACGGTAGTCTCTTAGCCCAATCCCTGCAGTTCTCTGTCATCTTAGCCAGAATTGTCTTTACAGTCTTGTTGGCTGCCTCAACTACCCCATTCGCTTGTGGCCTGTAAGGTGATGACTTATGATGGCCTATCTCGTACCTTTGTAGCATTGCCTTTGTCTCTCCTTGAAACTGTACCCCATTGTCAGTGACCACGTGGTGCGGCATACCATATCGACAAATGAGGTTCCGTGCTATGAACTTGGACATCTGTTTTGCTGTAACGTTCCGGAACGACTCAGCTTCTACCCATTTTGAGAAGTAATCCACTGCTACTACTATGAAGCGATGCCCATTAGATGCATTCGGTCGAATTTCCCCGATCATGTCAATCCCCCATGCTGAGAACGGCCATGGTTCTGACAGCCCGTGCAACTCTGTATGTGGCAGATGACTCAGATTGCCATGTATCTGACAGTCGTGACAGTGCTTTACCATCCTTACGCAGTCTGTCTCCATAGTCGACCAATAAAACCCATGTCTCACTATCTTGCGGGACAAGTTCAACCCATTCATGTGCGGACCACATACCCCGGCATGTACCTCTTCCATCACTTTCTGAGCTTCTTCTTTTCTCAAACATTTCAACTGAATGCCGTTTGCTTGCCTTTTGTACAGTTCCCCTTTTAAGATCACATACTGGGAAGCCAACTTCTGAATGGCTATTCTGTTTTTCCTGCCTGCCCCTTCCGGGAGTTCACCATATTCCAGATACCTCTGGATGTCATAATACCAAGGTTTACCATCGTCGACCTCAACTCCCAGAATTCTTTCTATCTCATAAACAGGTCTGCTCGCTGTTGTCAGTATCAACGGTCTCATCACTAACTTTTCTGGATTTTCCCAAGTTGCTGCAAGTGTAGCCAATGCATCTGCCATCTGATTCTCTTCTCTCGGTAAGTGCTGAAACTTACACTCGGGGGTAACCTGTGCCAACTTTCTGAGGTGAAAAAGGTAAGGTTTCAACCGTTCTTCTTTCAATTCCCATTCTTCTCGCATCTGCTGGACTACCAACATAGAATCTCCGTAGACTTCCACACTCCCGGCCTTCAAGGCTATCAATGCTGTCAAACCAAAAGCACATGCTTCATACTCGGCCATGTTATTAGTCACTCTGAATGTCAACCTCTTGGCTAAAGGCAAAGTCTCCCCTTCGGGGGTCACTATCACGATTCCAATTCCAGCTCCCTTGTAATTCACTGCTCCGTCGAAATACATCTTACATCTCTGAACTGTTATTGCTTGGATCTCTTCATCTGGAAATTCAAACTTATACTGATCCCCCTCAACAGGTTGCCATTGCCAGAAACTCCGCTACTGCTCGCCCTTTGATCACTTTGGAAGTGAGATATTCAATGTCAAACTCTGTCAGCAATACCAACCATCTGCCCAACTTTCCCACTAGTGAAGGCACCGAATGAAGATACTTCAGAGGATTCTCATTTGCCACTACCTGGATCTTGTATGACTGGAAGTAATGCCGCAATTTTCTGGAAGCCCATACCACTGCAAGACAGATCTTCTAAACTTCTTGATACCGAGCCTCATACGGAGCATCTTCTTACTCAGATAATAGACTGCATGTTCTACCCCTGTATCATCTGCATGTACCATCATTGCCCCCAGTGCTTCTGATTCTATAGCCAAATACAATATCAAAGGTCTGCCCGGCCTCGGAGGTTTCAATACATGAGGCTTTACCAAGTACTCTTTGATCTTGTCGAAGGCTGTCTGACACCTTTCATTCCATCTCACTGGCTGATCTTTTCTCAACAGTTTGAAGATAGGCTCACATACTGATGTCAACTTGGCGATGAACCGACTGATGTACTGAATCTTTCCCAAGAATGCTCTGACTTCTTTTTCTGTCTTCAGTGCAGCATTTATGTGATTGCCTTGATCTTCTCGGAGTCTACCTCTATTCCGCCCATTCCCACTGTGTGACCAAGCAATTTCCCTGATGTCACCCCAAAACACATTTCTTGGGATTTAGCCGCAGGTTATATCTGTCAACTCTATGAAGGAACCTTTCCAGTGCTTCAATATGCCCAACTCTTGTCTCTGATTTCACCATCATGTCATCCATATACCCCTAATCTCTTTGTGCATTAAGTTGTGGAAAAGTGTGGTGGCCATCCGCTGATAGGTAGCCCCCGCATTCTTAAGCCCAAATGGCATAACCTTGTAACAATAAGTACCCCACTCTCGGTAACAAATGCAGTCTTGTGTTTATCTTTTTCGGCCATGAGAACCTGATTGTAACCTGAAAACCCGTCTGCAAATGAATACATAGCAGATAAAGCCGCGCTATCAACCAGAACATCTATATGCGGCAAAGGAAAATCATCTTTCGGGCAAGCTTTATTGAGATCTCTGTAGTCTACACACATTCTGACCTTCCCATCTTTCTTCGGCACCGGCACTATATTAGCCAACCACTCGGGATATTTTACTACTTCCAAGAACCCCACATTTATCTGTTTCTTAACTTCCTCTCTGACTTTCTCAGCCCATTCTGGTCGCATCCGTCGGAGTTTCTGTTTTACTGGCCTCATATCGGATAAGTTGGTATCGTGTGTTGGGCAATATTTCTGTCTACCCCAGGCATGTCCTCATAGGACCAAGCAAACACTTTGGCATATCTGACCAACACTTCTTCTAGTTTCTCCCTCCCTTCGGAGGTTACTTCACTTGCAATCAGAATTTCCTTGGGGTTCTCAAGTGTACCCAAGTTAAATGCAGTAGTTCTGGCCGAACTGATATCAAATATGCTTGATTCGTGCAGAGCAAATGGAAATGACTCAGGTAAGTAAGCAAAAGAAATGTCTTTATTATTGATAATGTGGAAGTACATTCAAACAAATCAGGAAGGTAAATGTCTTCATCATCTATAGACACTTCTTCCTCTGCAATCAGATCTTCCTCAGGCTTTTCGTCCTCTCCCAGAGTCAGGCTTTCCAACTTCATCAATTTTTCTTCCCAATTCTCTGCTTCCACAGCTTCTTTAACCAGCGGTTTCTCACCCAACAAATCCTGGAAGATCTCAAATCCCGGTACCACACATTCCATTAACTTCCACAGGTTCAGGCTCCCCTTGATATCCTGAAGCTTTCACAAAACATTCCACAGTCAGTTCAGGCCCTTTTTATTGACCTTTGGTTTTTCTTCATCAGACTTATACCCCAAACCATTCCGAGTGGTCTGTCCTCTGAAATCTGGCATTTTTGAACACCTTCACCCGGTTCAACTTCATTTTCTCCATAATCCTAGCCACCCTAGGATCCACCCATTCCTCAAAAGTAGCTGACACCTGAAACCTTGTGAAAGGTTTGTATCTCCAAGGCAGCCACGGCATTATCTACCTCAGCCCGGATAGTAACAATTTCTCCCTCATACGGGAACTTGATCATCTGATGCAAAGTGGAAGGCACGCCCCCAAGTTTGTGAAACCAAGGCCTTCCCAACAATAAGGCAAAAGTGGCTGGGATGTCCAGCACTGTGAACTCAACCTCATCTTCAATCGGTCCTACCTTTAACATAGCCACAAAGGTACCCTCAACTCCCCTTTTACTATCATCAAAGCCTTAATGGTCATACTGGAGGGGTCCAAGTCTGTTGCTTTCATACCTAATCTTGCCAGAATTTTCAACGGGCACACATTGATGGACGAACCGTCATCCACCATTACACATGAAGTTTTCTTGCCCCTCACTTCGGCCCTGATAAATAAATGCCTATTATGATTCCTCCCCTCCGGTGGGAGTTCATCCTCAGAAAAATATATCTGCAAAGCTTCTTTCTGAACTGACCCAACAAACATTGCAGGGTTGGCGTCTTCTGGTACCACAATTTTTCTTAAGGCCTCAACCATTGCCTGTCTATGCTCTCGGGATGCACATAACAGTTCCCAGATACTCACTTGTGCTCTAGTCTTCCTCAATTGCCTCAGCACTATATCCCCCTCAGTATTTTCTGCAGTCTCAACCACTTCTCTACCATCTGTCAAAACTCTCTTACCCTTCTCCGCCATATCATTGTAAAAGCGACCGCTACGCGTCATTCCCCTTACTTCTTCCTCATCACTGCTAGAGAAATCAAGGCAAAAGCTTTTCCCCTGCTCTGCCTCATCTTCACTAGTACTATCCCAGATTCCAAGGCAAAAGGCTTGAGGGTGGAAGGATTTTAGGACAAGGTCTTCTGGGAGGCCAGAATTGATCATGTAGATTGGTGGGGTACTGCTTGGTAATTGGGTAAAGGGTTTCTATTTGTGTCTGGTTTTTCGGTTTCGGGGTCAGGTATCTTTTTGGAGTCAATGAGGTCTTGGATCTCATGGCGCAGTCGGGCACAGTTGTCAGTGTCATGGCCCTTCTGCTTATGGAAATAAAAGTAAAGGTTGAGATTGAAATGTGGTGGTGGTGGGTTTGGGATAGGTTTGGCTTCTAAAGGCTTTAAAAGCCCTTGCCTCTTCAGTTTCTCTAGCACTTTGACAGGGGCCTTCCCAAGTTAGAAAACTGCCGGTTCCGGATAGCGGCAATCTCAGCAGAAACGGGCTTTGCTCCCGATGTTCCCCCAATGGGCCTCATGTTCATACCATAGAATTTTCTATTCTCATTCTCGGCCTCTTCTTCTCAATGATGTCCATGAAGTTTCCCTCAACAACTGCCGAAAATCAGTAATCATGGAGGTCATCCTCCTCAGCTTCCCATAGATGGAGGGCTTGGTGCCCTTGATGATCATTTTAATCTGGTCCTTCTCTGAGGGCCTAGTCTGTATTTTCAACAACTGACCCCCCTCCATCGGTCCACGTACTCCTTAAAACTCTCCTCCGATTTCTGCTTAACATTCTCCACAGATCGCGGAGTGACAGATCGATCTCTAGGTCAGTGACATACTGCTTCAGGAAAGCATCAGCTAACTTCCTCCAATCTTCTTTACTTTCTTCTCCAAGCTGTGGTACCACACCACGGGAGCTCCTTCAAGCGACATTCCAAACATTTTCTGCACTTGGCGCTGAGACAGGCCAACTGAACTCATGACTGATACAAACTGTCGGAGATGCACCCTTGGATCCTCATTCCAAACGTTACTTAGCCATATCAGGCATCTTGAATTGTGCCGGCAACTGTTCCTCGAAAGTCAGTGTGTCATAATCCAGCAGATCCTCATTCTTACCCCTCATCTTGCGGGTAACCGACTCAACCTGATCCCGGTGTTTCTGTAACTCTGTCTGAGACCCAGATACTCTGCCTGCTGCATACTCTGCCATATCATCATCAAAGCGGGGGTATCATCCCCCAATATGTTCGGAGATTCCTCTTGCCTCACATCCCCAGAATTAACCCCGCACGAGACCCAGCTATACCAGCCATAGCAGTAGTCAAGCCTGCAACTGTTCAGTGATCTTGGCGAGACCGTTCTCTAACTGATCCATACAGGACACCTCATTATCGGATTCACTCATACTTGTTCTTTTAGTGAGTCTTGTCCCTTCTCTAACCCAAACGGTATCTATGATGTCTTTTTGAGACATAGATAGCGTTAACATGATATATGTATGTATGAGGTGCATGAGATGCATGTAACAATATAACATACTAAATCAATTATAACTCTCAAGCAAATCGGCCCGTTATCATTTTTCGAATCTTTCGGGCTAATTGTCATAGGAGTGAACCCATCCCAGTTTAAATGGCCCATGATTCACATCTCATGACAAGGTGCCCGACTAAACCCAAATGGTAACGTTCCGAACACAATCACAAAGTGGCTCATCAATCACTTAGAAGCCTTTGGCCCAATAGTCATGAATACGTTCTTGTCCCAGTTTAAATGGCCCAACAAGCCCATATCCCATGATAAATGGTCCAAATGGATCCAAACAATGATGTTCCCAAACACAAGCATAGAAGAAAGATGATGCAAACATGACATAATAATTCTACAATAATGGCCTATCAACATTTCAGAAGCTTTTGGCCTAATAGTCATAAGGTGTGAACTTGCCCCCAGTTTAAATGGCCCAGCAAGCCCGCATTTCTGACAATAGTCCAACTGCATCCAATGAGGATGGTCCACAAGCACATATTAAAGGAAATAATTGTTACTTTAGCCAACCCGATCTATGGTGGGTTAGCAAGAGTATAGACAAAGGCTCTCACCGCGAAGGATGGCCCACAACTAGGTCTCCCCTCAAGGGTTCGAGCAACCAAGTGAGCGCACCCTTTTTTATACACTAAGGTACGTGCCAATGAGCTATGGTGTGTGACGGACTGTCAAATGGATTTCCCGTTGTAGATCCCCCATAGGGAAGGTGGAGCGAGGCTCACTTAAATACCCAAGCCTCTTAAGCTCTTATCGCTTGGTGTCAGGAATAAACAACGAGTCCTCTCAAATTAGTCCATCACAATAGGCTACGAGTAGATGGCGATCTAGGTGCCTTCACATCTTTTCCTTCTAGAAAGGTAGTGAATGAAGGAAGACACCAAACCATTACCTAGCCTTAAAATGCCTTTGATTAAACCCTCACTTTATCCACTATAGACACGGTCATTAAAACATAAATCCAAACATCACAAGACAATATTTCGGGGCGATTCTCTATCCCCAGTGGAGTCGCCAGACTGTGGAACACAGGATCTGGGGCGACGCATGCTGTCACGGGCTCGCGGCCCGGTCGGGAGTACGGAGTAGCCACGGGGGACTAAACCGGAGAATAATGGAGTCGCCACCCGGTGTGACCGGGAAAATGAGATTTAAGGCCGCACTCACCCCTCGCAATGGAAGACCTCAAACCATTGGGTTCGGAATGGTCCCTTACTTATGCCACTTGTAATGACAAGATTTATGTGATAATTTAATCAGGCTTAAGTAGCACTTATTTCCAAGAGTATCATGCTTCTAAATTCACGGGTACAAAATAAAACTTATACATACATTTCACATATATCTCACATCTAAGAACACATGCCTGAAAATACCTCAAGTAACAACGAACATACAACTTCATTCAGCATATCATATTCATGAAAAACACAAGCATATATAATAACAGCACAAGCATACATGTGAGCACTTTTCCAAGTGATACGTGGAATTGTTTCCCAAGTACAGACCGCATTACCGTCCATTCGGAATCGGCTACGGAATTTATGTCTGGGTTTCCATCCGATATATCACAAGAAATAATACTCCAATTCATCATGGCATAGGTATATGAATCGTAATGCGTTAAATCAAGACTAAGGCAAATGACGCAACTAATGGAATAAACATGCTTTTCATTATTATGTGCACAAATATAAGAATGACTATGTGTGGTTCCATAAAAAAATCACCTAAGAAACAATTACACATGGCATGTGATGAATATGTCTCAGTTCAGTGTGTTCGCGTTCGTGTAGCGTTCGTAAACGCGTTCGAATGGTAAACAGAAGGTTCGCGTTCGTATGGCGTTTGATAACGCGTTCGAACGGAAATGAAACAGAATGCTCACGTTCGTATGGCGTTTGTTAACGCGTTCGAATGGAAATGAAACCGAATGCTTACGTTCGTATGGCGTTCGTGAACGCGTTCGAACGGAAATGAGACCTGATGCATGATAAGGCAAAATGCATGCGCGTTCGAGTTGCGTTCGTAAACGCGTTCGAACGGGAACAGACCTGATGCATGAAATGGGATGCAATACATAAACAACAAAATAAAGGGGCGCGGCGAAGTACTGCCGTAAAGGTGGCCTTTTGGGGCTCTTGGTCTCTCAAAGAGAGGACCTTTAGACCAACATACTAAGCCCATGCGCGTCACATCACAACACATGAAATAAAGACAACAAAAGTGTAGGACTTCGTATGCCCAATTGAACGTACATTCAACCCAAACACACTTCGTCCAGTGCGGTGAAGTAGTGTCACAAAGGTGGCCTTTTAGGCTCTTCGTCTCTCAGATAGAGGACCTTTGGACTAACTCACTAAGCCCATGCGCTCGATCGCATCATACATACAAAAATAGAGCCAATCATATCAAACTAAGTATGCCCGATTGAACGTATCTTGCATCCAACCGAACACACATCAACCGGCGCGGCAAGCATCGTGGTAAAGGGCTTTAACCCATCCCCATAGGGGATCTTTCATTCCACTTACTAAGCCCATGCGCTCGATTGAATCATGCATAAATAAACAACATACAGAATTCAAGTGACGAAAAATAAACAAAAGCAACACAAAAAACAAAAGAGGGTGCCGTTTACTCAAGCGGTACGTGGAGTTGTGTCCCGAGTACAGATCATATTACCATCCATTCGGAATCGGCTATGAAATTTATGTCCGGGTTTCCATCCGATATACCGCGAGAGTTGACACGTCTCTCATTTTATTCCACAGCCACAACATACTACATCTCATAATTCATGCATATTTATCTACTCAAGGGCCACAACATGCATTTCAACATGACAATCATGCAAGTAATATTTAATAAATAATACAAAAAAAACGAGTGTGAAAGATACCCTCAGGTCTAACCTTTTTGCCAACTTTCAGGCTTGCGTTTCACGGACGTCGGAAGGGTACAGCTCCTCAACTTCTCCGGTTCACTGGTTTAGCGTCCTAGCTCACTGCTTTGCTGTTTTGCTTGCGATTCGAACTCCGTTCTTCTCCTGTTCGGCCTCTGTTTTGCTGCTCACTGCTCAGGCCACTTGTTTTGATGTTTCAATGAACTGTTCCAAGTTTGTGTGGGTTCTTAGTGCAGTTGTGTGTGATTAGTTTTAAGATTATGAATGCAGTTTTTATGTTACTGTTTTTAAGGTTTTTAGGACTGTTTTAAGAGGATTTGGGCAGCTGTTTTAAGGTGATTCAGGGGCTGTTTAGGCGTGTTTTAGGGGGGTGCAGGGGCTGCTGTGTAGGCGTGAATGTGGCTTTTTTGTTTTGGTGGTTATTTTTGGTGGTGTATATGCGTTTAGGGGGGCTGGTTTTGAGTGTTTATTAAGGGGTGTTCTGGATTCGGCTAATGGTGAGTTTGGTTTGTTTTGGATTCGGCTATGGTGGTTGTTAGTGCTCTTGTTGTCTCGGCTATGGAGGAGATCGTTAGGGCTCTTTGTTCTCTTTTTGTGTATATGTGAAGTGTCTTGATGTCTTGGGCGTGTATTATAGAGAGTGGAGACATGGTTTGGCTAGGTTAATGCATGTTTTATAGAAGAGAGCTAGGGTTTGCCCTTGTCTCACAAGGAATAGATCTAGTTTCCAATTAGGATCCTAAGGATGGTATACACCAAGATTGAGGGGGGACAAAATATTTTAAATTAGGAAGTCAACTATTTTAAATTGGTAGATGTCTTATTAGATTAGGAAGTCAAATATTTGATGGGTTTTAATTGGTTAGGATTGATTTTAATTAGGCATGACATCTTTTTAATTTAGTATGTGATTTGTTTAGTTAGGAAGTTAATATGTTTGATTTATCTTTATTAGGTATGATTATATTTTGTGTTTTATTTAATTGGTAAATGGTTTAAATATTTTATTTAATGTTTAATGTTTAGTTTAATTAAATTGGGATGTGTTTTTATGGGCTTTGGGGAGCTAAATGGGCTGGGGTGTGAGGCTAGCAGCAAAACCAGAATTACCGACACCGTTCGAACGCTTCCTCGAACGCGACACGAACGCCCGCAATCTGTTTGCCGTTCGAACGCAGCACGAACGAAAACAGTGAACCTTGTTTATTCTGAATTTCCCCTTCCGATATCCGTTTCCCGCGGCTTCCGTGACTCAAAAGGTAGTGCCTCCAAATGAGACTCATCATCGGGTTTCACATGCAAAAATGCAATGCCTACAGCAGGACAACCCCAAACCTTAATATAATTAATATTTGGTCTCCTACCGAACCATATCTGATACGGTGTCGTAGGAACAGCCTTTGAAGGAATCTTATTCAAAAGATGTGCGGCTGTTAAGAGAGAGTAACCCCATAAGTAATAGGGCAAATCTGTGAAACTCAACATCGATCGGACCATATCCAATAAAGTCCGATTTCTCCTTTCAGATACACCATTGTGCTGTGGTGTACCTGGAGGAGTATATTGAGCGAGAATCCCATTCTCCTTCATATAATCCATGAACTCACCACTCATATATTCGCCGCCTCGATCTGATCGAAGGCATTTAATATATTTACCAGTTTGTTTTTCTACTTCATTTCCGAACTCTTTGAACTTTTCAAAGGTTTCCGATTTATGTCGCATCAAATACACATAACAGTACCGTGACAAATCATCGATAAAGGTAACGAAGTACGAATAACCACTGTGAGCAGTTTGACTTAGTGGACCACATACATCAGAATGTACGAGTTCCAGTAAGTTAGTGGCGCGGTGTCCACACCAGAAAATGGGGCTTTGGTCATCTTACCCTGAATACAGGATTCACAAGTTGGATAGGATTCAATGGTAAGATCTGATATCAAACCATTCCTAACCAATTGGGTAAGGCGTTTAATGCCAATGTGACCAAGTCTCATATGCCAAAGTTCAGTATTATTAATTACAGGTAAACTACGTTTATTAACTCCAGTATTTAATATATCTTTTGAAGTTTACAATGTATAATGACCATGCTGGTTTGGACAACAAAGGATCTGAATATTATTTTTATCATATAAATACAAAGAACTATTCTTAATATTAATACAAAAGCCTTTTGTATCCAATACAAAAAGTGATATAATATTAGCTACACATCCAGGTACAAAAATGGCATTCATTTAACAAAAGTGTCCCATTCGGCAATGAGATCTCGCATACTCCCACTGCAACTGCATCCAAAGAGTCTCCACTCCCGAACCGCAACTGCATCTCCCCGGGCTTCAGCCTCCTACTTTCCTTCAGCACCTGCAACGAATTGCAAATGTGAATGGGACAAGCAGAATCTAAAATCCAGTTGGATGTAACGGCTTCACAAGCCAAAGATAAATCAATAACTGGAAAAATAAAAGTATCTGATGTAGATGCTCTGTCTCTCCTCAACTGGGAGATGTAATCAGGACAGTTCCTTTTCCAATGCCCGACTTTGCCGCAGTGGTGGCATTTGTCTTCAGAAGCCCTCTTGGGCTTAGCAATCTTCGCCTGTTGTTGAGGACCAAAAGCCTTCTTCTTCTTCTTGCCTTTCTTATTCTTTCCCTTGGACCATCCTTGGGAAGAAGCCGAAAGAGAAGTAGTTCTAGGAGGGCGAGTCGGTACTCCCTTCTTAAGGTCCTCTTCTGCCGTGAGCAACATCCTATGTAGCTCCTGGTAGGTACAGACAGTCCCGTGCATGTTGAAGTACATCACGAACTAGCGAAATGAAGCTGGTAGTGAACCAAGAATGACACTCCTACCGAGAATGTCATTCAAGATGAGATTATGTTGCCTCAATTGATCGATCAAATCGATCATCTGAAGAACATGTGGGCTAACACTTTGCCCCTCATCCAGACGCGCATGGAACAGTTCCATGGCGACTTTGTGAACAATCACTTGTTCTTGGTTCTCAAACGATTGTCTCAATCGCGTCATCATACTATAGGAATCTAGCATACCATAATACTGTTGCTTGAGTTTCGGGGACAGTGAACTAAGGATGTATGATTTAACCCTTAAATCATCATCCTTCCAAGTTTCAAAAACTTGGCGTTCCTCCTCCGAAGGATCCGCACCCACAGCAAGGGGCAACGGACCCTCAAGAACATATCCCAGCTTTTCGGAATCGAGGACAATCCTCAAATCCAATTCCCAGTCAGCGAAGTTCTCAGCGCCTTTCAGTTTGTTCGCATCAAGCATACGCGCAAACTAATTTGTGGATTGTGCCGCCATCGCCAATCTATCATATAGATCACGAAAAATGGTTAGCAGAAATTAAGCAGTTTCATATAATATCATAAGCATAAACTAGATCATGGATTTTTAATCTAAAAATGCATCTCTCACTAAATCATGCAATACTGTAATCCCAAAACAGAATACAAATATTTAATAATTTAATTAAATAATAATAGTGAAAAGTGGATCCCGTGAATATATTTCCGCTCACAGCAGAGGCACGGTCTCGCCTACGTATATTCATCAGGTAGACAACTCATTTGTCAATCATTCACTAATGACTCCTAAGTATCCGGTCCTGGCCGTTTCTCGTTGTCGCTGCGAAGGCAGGCCCATAAGGAGACGTACCAAGGTTAAACTCGTCAATGATAAACTCAAGTTACTTACGTAATCCTGACAGCTAGGGCACGTTCAGAATTCTGCTTTTACTTGAATTTACCTAGTATCTGATATACATCCGGTATAAATAAATCTTTATCGGCTACACCCTCACAGCAGAGGCACGGTCTCGAATGTAGTCACAAAGAAGTATTCATAAACCGTATTGACAAGACGGACCATATAACATGCATCAAATACATAATTACATTCAAACCTTATTAATTAGGGATTTTCCGCTAAGTGTCATACACCCTAAATCTAACCAATTTAGATTCTAATAAGCATGCATAAAGTCAAGAAAACGTGATTAAACATTGATTCAATGAAGGCTAATCATTTTAGGTGGCCTAGAATCAGACTCGCTCTAATACCATTTTGTAGGGGTTTTTAGGGGTGATCCGGTAACGCAGCGGAAGCGGTGGAAAATCTTATTTTCCGATTTCAAAAAATTTTCTCGGATTAATTAAATAAACATATTTATTTAATATTCCAATAATCAAATTATGAAATAAAATTCAATAAATCATATTTAAGTGAATTTACCAAATTACCCTTACTTTGGTATTTTGTCCATTTTAGTCCGAAATTGATCTAATCAATTTTGAATGATTCTAAATCATTTCTAAGATGAACTTAGCATGTTCAAAACATCAAAACACGATAAGCAACAAAAATCCCAAATTTTCATCACTTGGCCGAGAGCCTCCTTTAGGCTCCAATTTGTGCATTTTGCACTTTCATGCTTCAAGACACATCCAAATGAAATCCAATCAACATGAAACTTTATATGCATCATATAAACATACAAATACACAATATATATGAAAAGCCCCAAATTTGGAATTAGTCATGAACCCTAATTTTTCATTCCACAAATTGGACAAATTAGACCAAATACATTAAATCAATTACTTCAATCATCATTCTTCCATCAAATCCAAGTCTCAACACAATGAAACAACTCAAGATCAAATCTAGGTCATTTAAGAGTGGTCAATAACTCTAGATTAGCAACATGGTTTCCAAAACCTTAAAAGAATAGTTATAACTACAAAAGTTACAAGCTATCTTCATCATACATGCTCAACACTTTCAACAAAATTTTCATCATAAAAACAACACAGAAATAATGCAAAGAATAACTTAAGAACATCACAAGATGTTGCCTAGATCCTAAGGAACAATTTCCTTTCTAATAGTAAGTTTGAAAAACTTACAAAATCCCAGCTTTTCTTTTGGTTTCTTCTTTTCTTCCTCACTTGCTTTCTTTGTTTTCTTTAATGGAGTTTCTTGTAAAGTGTATTAGGTTATCAAAATGAAATGAAATGAAAACAAATTATATTAGGGCAAATAATGCCTTGGCCGAATTTGGCTAAACCAAATACAAAAATATAAATTTCAATTTCATTTGACTTTATCAACTTAATAAATATCTAAAAAACCTTTATGGATATTTATTAAGTCACAATGGCAACATAATCATTTAAACCAAATATCCTAATGTAAGATATTTATATTTTAATTAATTTAATCATTTAACAATTAAAATCAATTAATTAATCAAATACAAATATATTAAATATATGTATAATATTTAAATTAAATATTAAAAACATATATTCATTTAGGATATAAGTCAAATAACTCATTTTGACTATTAATTAATGTGTATTTAAATTAATCAAGTATTAAATGTAAATACACAATAATTAGGCAAATGAGTATCTAGTCCATTTAGCACGTATCTTGCGTTTAACCTTTAAACGACTTTATAAATAATCAATATTATTTATTAATGTTGCTCTAGTGCTCTACGAGTATGTTTCAATACTGAGACTCTCTAGATTCAGGTATATCCGTCACGAAATCTAATTCGTGTCCATAATCTATACACTCGTAGATTATGACGATCACGGATAATCTCGCTGAACCATACAGGTCGAGGTCATGGAAAATGTATAATTCCTCCGTCACAGTATCCGGATAAATCCCAGAGATACAGATGTAAACGTCAAATCTCTATGGGGATTATCCAATCGACTATTCCATTAGCAATCTCTAAAAGAATGTTTAGAACTAGCTTCTAAACTTTACCACGGGCCCATGTTTTATCTGATTGCTAATCATATGGACTACCTATGCTCTGGTACACATAACTGACGGATCCTATCTGATACACATAGACACCCTGAGGATCTATCTACACCCAAAGAACAGGCGGAGGTCTGATCTTAATAGATCGGTGACGTGACTGCCGTCTAAGTGTAGAAGATGTCTCATGTGCCCACAGTGGCATCTCAAGTCTAAGAATCACAAGTGCTACTCAACCCAAGAAGATTCTTATTGACGCTGGTGTACCATCCATCAAGAATCTTCGGTGAGTCGTTCAGTGTTTATCCGCTATAAACACCTACACGTCTATACTAGTCTCCAAGACTAATGGTTCATTGAGAAACCATTGGAATCATATATTCCAGTATACAACATGTACCGGTCTCAACGGGTTTACTATACTGACCAAGTAGTGTAAACCTTGACCAGGAACTGTCTGAGAATGACAACGTCATGATACTACTCAATGTCCGTTACGACGCTTTTGCAACTGTATCATGACTAATCATTCTAGAGTCATTACGTCTTTACCATATAGAAAGATAGATTATATTATAGAAACTGCATATATTATTCATAATAATATTGTTTTACAGAAGTATTCAACAGAAATACAACCGGGAATTGGCGCTCTGAGCACCAACCCCAACAGAATGGTCATCTGATCAGTCTTACGGAGTATACCCGAGATCATCATCTGAATTTGTTCACGAAGGCCATCCCCCTCAACCCATGTCAAACACAAATTGAAGACCTGGTCCATACCCAGTCCAGACGATATGTAGGTTCCATTGGTCCTCAGACCAGTCGTACGGAGTATGACAGGAACAATGTCCAATTCGATCGACTGGGGACATCTCCTTTAACTCTTGTCGAGTCAGATTCAAGACTTTAGCCATACTTTCCAGGCGACATTGAAGACGCTCAATCGCATCCTGACAACAAAGACTTTCCCGTTTTGGTTCAGACGACACGACCGACGAGTACTCTCCAAGCCAATGACTCATTGACTTAGATAGTAGGGGACAAACTGTACGGGCCAAATTGACTTTTCGCTTCGGGCCCAATACTAAATACACCCCAAATTCCCCTAACAATACCCGGGATAAGACTCAAGCCTTAGTTTCCATCTCAAGCCTACACAAAAAGGGAAAGCCCAATATCTCTCAATCTAAAGGACCCAAGACATTCAAACGAAGCCCAATTTTATAAGCCTATATTGGCCCAAAGTTGTTTCACAAGCCCATACCCAATAAAGTATCATACCCAAACCACATCCAAGACTCATTATATGCCAGCCCACGAAACGCCCAGACTCATAACTACCCCTCATGAATCAGCCATTTCCAGCATCCAACGGACGGGCAATTAAAAGCAATAAATACACACTTTTCTCCAGTGTGTGTGTATATAAGAGAATAAGTCTACGAATGAGGGTCATTCAAGCATCACAGCTCTCAGCTTAGCCTTATTCTCTCTATAGATCTCAGAACCACCAACCTACCGCCCTCACGTCAGTCCACGGGGATCAAGGTAGTCTCTGACCTTGGTCCCCCTCTTACCATATTTATAGCTCATTTCCATTACTGACTTGAGCGTCGGAGTGCCTACGGCACCCATCACACCGGTGGGAAGACCCTCCACGCTCACTTTACCTTTATTTTGCAGGATCGCTAGTGCCCTCAACCTATGAAATCTCGATTGTGGACCTCGGACGAAAACCAGCGTCTAAACTATGTGATTGTGACTGTATAACTATGTGACTGTGATTGTGATTAAAACTGTGTGATTAGGACTGTTGTAACATAGTGATTTTGGAGCTGATTTTGACATTGTAAAAATCCTAATTTGAGAAAGATTTATTGATTAAAGTTATAAGTGTGAATGTAAATTGTATGTAATATCTTACATATTATAATTTGGATTCCGAATGAAGGAGATATGAATATTTAAAAAGACTTATATATAACTTAAAAATATAATGGTTATTTTGGAGTAGTTTCAAATTGGTTTACATGCTTAATTGCTTATTATTATATATATTTTTGAAAACTTTATGTTGACGGTCAATTTTCGTTCCAGAGGTAGTTCTGGAAGAACACTCCTCAAATAATCTCCCATTAACTGTGAATTTGTTTGGTTTTGGGGGCCAAATACAAACTTAGCAAGAGTTATAAAAGCCCACAACAAACAAAGGATTTAACGTGGTTCAGCGGAATGGATCCAACCTACGTCCACGGACAAAAAAAAATGAAGATTTTATTATGTGGTCGGGTTGGACCGACCTCTCTGCACAAGTGCTCGGATTTGACCAACCTGCCCTTGTTCTACCTTACAAGTCTTCTACTTACTCTTATTTAGAGTATTCACTGAGTATATTTTTTAACCTCTTACAATGAACTCCCAATCCCTTTATATACTATGGCAAATTACTCTATTACAATGTCTTCGTGACGTCAGCCACGTGAATCTGCTATCAATGCCAAGGCTCTCTGCCCCAACTGCTCCCCCGAAAGTGACTTTGCCACCTGACATTTTTTTAAACCAAGCTACTAAACTCTCTGCCACACGCTACTTCCAGCATATAATTTATCATCTCAGACCTCTTAGAAAGATGCAAGTTTCCATGTAGGGCTTACGTCATCTGATACTGACCATACCATTATCATTCTGACTTGCCTTACCAAGTTGGGAACCGAAACATTATCCATCATGCCTATATCGGACTATTAGCTCGGGTCGGTCCCGAAGCCTTAACCCTCTTTGTTTCTCTAAACATGTTCACTCCACGAGTCTTTCGACAAATGTGAACTAACTCTAATCCCTAAGCTGGACCTGACGTCCATGTTCATTGGCTCGTGCACTTGAACCTTGAAAATGGAAATCCCTTATATACCATTGTTCCCTTGCTGGGAGCTTGGTGCCCAAAAATCACCATCAACCTATGTCTTATAGTTCTTGGTATCAACGAGTTGATGAGTTGGTGCCAGGAACTATAGTAGTAGGGTAATAACAGACTGGCCTTGGGTCGGCACCTCGCCCTCAAACTACTACGGCCTTCTCCGGCCAGAACTGGTCGATCTCCAAACTGCTATGTGTTCTGGTTAAAAAATTACTTATACCACCTCAGGTCATTGTCCTGTCATGCCACCATAAATGCCTCTTTTGATCCTCTAAAAGCCGCCCATTGGGAACTATCAATTCATCATTACCTCCTTAAATTCACGTCAAATCACCCTAGGGTTTTTTCTGTTTTCCCTATCATGCTGCCACTTGTCACGCTCTCATGGCTTGCTCGCCAAAATGGTGTAACCACCTCTTTTTTGAAGAACTGAACGGTTTTCCATCACATTAGTTTATTTGAAATTTAACCAATGAGATCAAGCTCCCGCTACACATGGCGCCCATCCGAGCCACTTATTTCGATCTGACGGCCAGAACTGTCCTGCGTCGTCTATAAAAAAGGGTCATTGTTCAAAATTTCTTCCTTTCAAGACTTCTTCTCTCTCAAAGCAAACTAAGTGTTATCTAAGGCGCACTGCAACTGCGAATCTTCATCAAACCGTAAAGTTCATTCATATCTCATTTGTTTAGCAATTAAGTTTTCTAGCAATATATATTTTGTTTGCTTCATGCTCTTCAAGATGTTGGGGTTGCTCTGTTTGTTCATGCATATACTATGTTGCTAGTGGGTCTATGGGGGTAGCTTTGGTTTGTGGATGGATTTGCTCATATGATCGTATGCTTTTGAGGGTTTTTTTTTCTTCTAAATTTTGTGTTTAGGAGGCATGTGTTTATAGGTTTTGTATGTATTTTTTTTATTGTTTCTGGAAAAATTTATAATTTTCGCCATTGTTAGGGCATTCTAGAGCTTTTCCAATGGTTGGACCCATGGTAGGGATGAACATGGTACCTTTGGTATGTTTTACTAACCAATAATACTTACTGACCTTCCACCTCGGGTCTTGTCATGACAGGAATGTCAGATGCCGAGTCCACCTCTTTAGTTCCCCTGGAAACAAGATCTCATACTCATCCCCCTCAAACAACTGCCCTCAGCTCAGGATTTGAAGCCTTGAGGATCTCGACGCCACCTCGACCGCTTTCGAGGAGGAAAACCAATCTTACAACCAACAGATACCTCGACCTGATCCTGAACGGGCTCCTCTAAACTTTTCAAACTTGGATATGGACCGACCCTCCGTAATCACAAATGTCAAAATGTGATGAATTCGTATTCGATTTGTTTATTAAACGAATCATAATATCATGATTCGTATTCGATAATACGAATATTCGTTTAGTCATGATATTATTCAATAACATAATTTACCGTTATTTATTTATATTAATTCTTTATAAATATATACATATGAAATATATAATTAATATATTTAGTAAAAATATTTCACCAAATATCGACAATATAATTTTTTTCAATGGTAATTAGCCATAATTTCTCAAATTTTAATTGAAAAATAACAATAACTAATAAAAAAATAATAAAACGAATCATAAATAAATAAATCAATGACCTTAAATTCGTATTCGATTCGTTTAATAAACGAATTGACACTAAAAAAATTAGACCCTTTAGCATCGAAAAAATTCGACGCCATAAGTCACATTTTCGACGCAAAATACAATTAGCGTCGAATTAGTTAGACGCAAAAAATGGACGCCGAAATGTCGACGAGAATCACTTTTAGCGTCGAAATAAATAAAAGCGACGCTAAAAACTATATTTTGCGTCCAATTTATTTCGACGCTAAATTAAATTTTCTGACGCTATAGGTTATATTTGGCGACGAAATAATTCGACGCCAAAATAAAACTTTTAGCGTCGAAACGTGTCGACGCTAAAGTATATTAAAAAAGTAATATATGTATACTTACAGCGGCCATTTTTTGTTACTATTAGCGTCGAAATTTTCGACGCCAAAAGTTAATTTTAACGTCGAAATATTTGACGATAATAGTTAAAAAATTTGTTTTTTAAAAAATTATTAATGGTCCATAATAATGCGGCATGCATCTGAAAATACTGCTCGGAAGCTGCATCAAAGGTATGCACACCCACATTCCATAATGTTTGTAACTCCTCGATCAATGGTCTCAAGTAAATATTTATATCTTTACCAGGTGAACGTGGACCAGGGATAAGCAATGACATAAACATGAACGGATCATTCATACATTTCCATGGAGGTAAGTTATATGGAATGACAATAACGGGCCACATGCTATAAGAGTTGTACATATTCCCAAATGGGTTAAAACCATCAGAGGCAAGACCTAACCTGACATTACGGGGGTCCTCAGCGAAACGGGGGTACATGTCATCAAATTCCTTCCATTCGGTTCCATCCGCAGGATGTCTAAGTATGCCCTCTGTACCGATCCTCTTTTCATGATGCCACATCATATCAGTCGCTGTGTGTCGTGACATGAACAATCTCTGCAGCCTGGGCGTTAAAGGGAAATATCGCAATATCTTTTGAGGCACTTTCTTCCCCATACCACGGACTTTGTACCGACTTTCATCACATATCGGACAATGTTCAAGTGATTCATACTCGGCACGAAATAATACACATCAAACTTACAAGCATGAATGGATTCATAAAAATTGAAAATAATAAAGAAATATGAAAGAAGATTTACCTTATCGGAAATTGATTACAATTTTATTGAAAATTTTTAGGAGAGTTATGAGGCTGTAGATGAGAAATTCTCAGATTTCAGAGGATGAAAATGAAGAGAATGAGAGAAAAAACAGAGGGGGAGAAGGGTTGGTGGCATTCTGCATTTTAATCTATATTTAGTGTCGAAATAATAAATTCGACGCTAATTGTTTTTATTTTTAGCGTCGAAATTGAATATTCGACGCTAATTGTTGTCGTTTTTAGAGTCGAAACAACAATTTCGACGCTAAATGTCCAAAATTTAGCGTCGACATAAATTTAGACGCTAAAGATTGAAGGATTGTCGGTGGAATCTTCATAAACCTTTAGTGACGCTATATAGTCGATGCTAAATGTCTAGCTTTTGGCGTTGACTAATATTTTTGACGCTAAAAATTTACATTTGGCGCCAAAAATTATTGGAATAGTAAAATTATTTAGCGTCGAATATTTTTCGACGCTATAGTATTAATTTTAGCGTCGAAAACTGTTTTCGACGCTAAAATTTGAATATTTGGAGTTTAAATTTATTTTCGTCGCTAAAAATATGACATTTAGCGTCGAATTTCAATTTCGACGCTAAAAGTGATTTTTGACGTCGAAAATTATTTCGACGCTAAATGTTTGGACGCTAAAAGCCATAATTCTTGTAGTGTGAATCGAATTGACTCATATATTAAACGAATTCATTTTTTCAAACTCGTATTCACTTTAAAGCGAATCGAATCGAACGAATAAACTAATCCTAACCTAAATTGTCACCCCTAATTCATGAATTATTATTATTTTACTATTATTTTTGTTGATGGTGTTTTCAGGCACTATGATGTTTAAAACAGCACGACAAGGGTAGAAGGGTAATTCCCTTCTTGGGTGAGATCACTAACACCGATCCGACCCATAAAAAGCCAGCAGTAAGGGCCCGAGCGTTTTACAAATAAAAGACCAACCACAACACGAAGATACCGAGCACTTGATGATCGGAAATCGAGCACTTGAATTCAAGATGACCGGGCACTTATCAGGTCAACAGAAGCATTCCCGGTACAAAAGACTATCATGACCGACCACATGAAGACCGGGAGCATGGCGGGATATGCACCAGAAGATAAGTT
>SKCR01049705.1:0-111803 GCA_019454045.1 Zanthoxylum bungeanum
TTACAATCAACCTATAAATAGGGGTGTGCGCGGGTTGGATTGGGCGGGTAAAAGCCAATATTTCTATCCAATTCGCCACTAGCGGGTAGGGAAAATTCCAATCCGCCACCAACCCACCAAAGTCTAAATCCAGCGGATTGGTTATAAATTTTAGCGGTTTCAACTCAGTGGGTTAGGCGGGTTGGCATTAACAATTTTTTTTTAATTATCACAAACTATAATTTGTCATTGATAATCTCAAAATATAAATAATGCACTCAAAAAACTAAAGGTAGATTTCATTGAATTGATGATTGATTAGGGAATTGATGATTGATTAGCTGTAAAAATTTATTAGGTGAATTGATTAACTTTAAATACTTAACAATTTAAACTAATATATATTTGTTTATGTATGTAAAATTATTAATTAAGCGGGCGGGTCGGGTTATAGCGGGTTGGTAATTTTTCAATCCGTAACTCAATCCAATCCGAATTTTGGGGATCTAACCCACCCAACCCAAACCACCTAACTTAATGACCCGCACATGGCGGATGGGTCGGTTGAGGATTTTGTTAGGGATATGCCCTATACCCAATTTGTGGATGGGCTATATGTACATGTATTTGTAATATTTTAATTAATTAATAAAATGGCAATCTTTATTATACGTGTCTTACATAACTTATATGAATCATCAACACTGTAATAAAGCCCTTGGAGTAATAAGACAATTGCTTCCACGCCTTATAAGAATCATTACTCTTAAATGTTCATACTCATAGTTTTGTGAATAATCTGGGCGTTCACAAAGCGGAGAGACTAACATGATGATATGATCCGCCTTTAAGTGGGGTAGCCGATCTCATAGGATACTAGCGGAGATCCATCCGCTTGGTGTATCACATGGATGCATGAGTTGCTCGTGTCCATCGAACTGACCGCCGAAAGTTTTCATATGGAGTGTTTATCCCATGTGTCTGTGAGAACTTTCATGTATCGATTGTATGACTAGTCCTTAGACTTGAGGTCTTTACAATCTTATATGTGGATCAAATAATTTTGACATTCTCCTTCCCCGGTTCAAAAGATCCGGTCATAAGGGTATGATTGGGTCATTTGTTGAAACACATGAAGTTTGTAAAGATATAACAGAGAATCGCCACTCTCTCGGATAATATTTTCTTATAAGAGTAGTATTCCAGTTCGTTGGTTGATATGTGTGATAAGTGCTTGAGACCGAGGCCACAGCGAAAGAATCATGTGAGATTCTTGGGTTAGCACGATTCATGACACTATCAACATCATACCTTTGACCATATGGGTACACACTTTCCGTACCCTAGGTCAATATGTGGGGATACAGTGAGGCGAGAGACTGTATCATATGTAAATCACATACATAATGGGTATATATATCTTTCCTTCTCATTTGGGGGCCTTGGCATGTTGCTAGATGTCGACCTTGGTCATTGAAAACGAACGACCATCTGATCGGAGGATAATTTATGTTCAATTAAATTATCACAATTCATTTCATGTCTAACTTGAGGGGAACCCAAAAGGTCACATACAGCAAAGTCGAAATCAATGGTTAATAGTGCACATGGTTTAATGTGTAGGAATTGTTCATAAATGGTTTAATGTGTTTAATTATTACAATTCATTGCTGTAGGAATTGTTCATAAATGGTTTAATGTGTTTAATTATTGAACATATCATTTATGAGGTTCCATAATGGCTTATGGATTGGTGAATGACGATGTGGGGCACTTTGGGAATTGAAATTAAAAAAAATTACTATTCACATGAATAGTATATGAATAGTAAATTCTTTTTGTTATTTGTTTTGAATTCCAAATCAGCCCAAACTCTTATTAGGTTTTTATAATCTCATTAAATCACTAAATTAATATCCAATGGCTAAGATTAAATTAGCTTTTATCCCACATCAGATTCTTAATTAATTTTGTTGTCTTTGGAGCACTATATAAACCCAAAGAATTCTTCATAAATTTTTACACCAAACCTTTCATATCTTGGTTTATATAAGTGAAAAACTCTAAAGTTTAAGAGTAAGCCACTGATTTTGAGGATCCTTAAGTCTAATTGACTAGAGGAACCTCGAGTTAAAAATTTTGAGGTATTTTCCTAGGCTAGCACCAAGGGCAAAATACCCATGTACTCAAGGCGTAGTCTTGCCGTTGAGTTTTGGCTTTGGTGTGTGCATCTTTGGAGGCCATACACTTGGGTGGATTTTTGGAACGTGGAAGAGCTTGCTGAGTTCGAGAAAGACTTGTAGATTGGAGGGAGGAGTGGAGGAGTCTACGGTTCAAGTAAGCCTTTTTCTTTTTTTTTTTATTTTATTTTATTTAGAGTTCTTATGATAATTAGCATGTTTAGGTTTATGTTCTTTGTATGTTTTATGAGTTTTATGCTTAGAATATATAGTAACATGCCTAGGCTTGTAGAATAATTAAAACAAATGGGTCTTGGGGAAATAGAAAGCGGCATAATAATTTTTATTTTCCGCTGCGCACTCGCGGCCGCTTCCCAACAGTGGTATCAGTGCGCCGATTTTGTTTTGATTAGTTCTCTCTCATTTGAACTCGAAATTGGGTGTTTAAACTCTCGTTGGAAAGCTAACACCCTGAGCTTAATTTTAGGTACAAGTTTTGCATGATTTGGTTAAGATTTGAATTGTGAAATTACATTTAAAGTTCACGCGTTTGCAGAAAAATGTGAATAGTAAATTTATTTGAATAAAATAAAATGCAATATCATAATTAAATATTAATCAAAGTTATTTAATGCCTAAAATAATTCCAACATATTAAAACTTATATGCTTGATGATTCTATGTATGATTAGAATTGGCATGATTATTTTAGGGTGCAAGCATCTAGAGACATTCTAAGAAATAGAGAGTGTATTACTTATCCCTTAGCTAATTAATTATTCCGTAATGAATTTAGAGATTTATTACCTTTAAGGCTAATAAATATAAATCACTTGTTTATAATAAAAGACATTATAAAAGATACAAGTGGATTGGGACCAAGGGGATAATAAAACTTTCCAAACTAAAGTTAATTTAACCAAATGTATTACTAGAGTTAGATAATGATTTGGTGTCTTCCTTTACTCACTATCTTTTTATAGCCAAAAGGAAAAGCTATGAAGACATCTAGATAATCATTTACTCAAAGCTTACCTTAAAGCATATTTAAAGTGTTGGACTAATTTGGAGGATCTATTGTTTATTTTTGTCACCAAGGCAATAAGAGCCTAAGAGGTAAGGGTATTTAAGAGAGTTCGCTCCACCATCCCTCTGGGAATTTTCAATGGAGGAATCCATTTGACAGTTATGTTGGTTTCTAATTAGGTCCCAAGAATGAAATCAAGCACAAAAACGCATGAATACAACAAAGGAGAATGGCAGAAACATACTCACAATGAACAGTTTGGATGCTACGAAGAACACAAGCCTTTTCACCCCTCCTTGAAGCTCGGCAGTGGCTTCCCTTGGCAGTTGACTGCTCGGTTTTGGTGTCTTTGGCTCCTCCAAGAATCGGCCATTGAAGACTCCATTGAAGCTCCAAGCTTCAAGCTTTCAAAGATGATTCCATGCTCATGTGTTCACTGCCCTATCACCTTTGTATAAACCCATTGTGTGTGCTAGCACTTGATTTTGCAACAAAATCAACTCTCTTGCTTCTCTTTGTCCTCTCGGCAAAACCATAAAAGTGAAGGAGAAGAGATGGCTCAAAGCCGAATGAGAAGAGGATGGAAAAGGAGAAAACCGTGTGGTGAGAGAGAGAAAAGAAAATAAAAAATGTTTTATATATATATATTTGATTTTCCAAAATCAAATACCAAAAACACTTTTCCATTTTCCAAAAAGTCAAAAAGAAAAAGCAATTAATGCTTTTCAATCAACTCACATCAATCAATCAATCAATTGTCATATCACTCAAAGTGACATGTGATTTGACGCTTGATGTGACTAATGATTTGACGCTTGATTTGACTTGCGTGCCGCACACGAATTCGAAATGCTAATGCGCTCGCAAATAATCCCGGGCTTGGTGTGGGACACAAGAACTGGGCGACGCACGCTGTCCCGGGCTCGCGCCCGGTCGGGAGTACGGAGTAGCCACAGGGGGACTAAACCGGAGAATAATGGAGTCACCACCCGGTGTGAACCGGGAAAATGAGATTTAAGGCCGCACTCACCCCTCGCAAGGGAAGACCTCAAACCGTTGGGTTCGGAATGGTCTCTTACTTATGTCACTTGTAATGAAAGGATTTGTGTAATAATTTAATCAAGCTTAAGTAACACTTATTTCCAAGAGTATCATGCTTCTAAATCCATATGCACAAAAATAAAACTTACACCTAAATTTGCATATATTTCACATCTAAGATTGCATGCTTGAAAGTACATCAAAATAGCAACGAATATACAACTTCATTGGCATATTGTATTCATAGAAACACAAGCACACACACTAACCCACAAGCACACATAAAAGCGAATCAAACAATGGCGAACATGTGATTTCATAGACATATCATAAACAAATAGCCATTACATGTCCATGCACAATAAAAGAGTCAACTAAGTACATAATGCAAAAAGACACTTAAGGATGCAATTAGGCATTAAAGTAAGCATGCTATGATGTGGTGCAAAAGAAGATAACTAATATGGACACAAACACAAATGTGAGCACTTTTCCAAGTGGTACGTGGAATTGTATCCCAAGTACAGACCGCACTACCGTCCATTCGGAATCGGCTACGGAATTTATGTCCGGGTTTCCATCCGATATACCACAAGAAATAATACTCAAATGTTATCATGACATAGATATATGAATTGTAATACGTTAAGCCAAGACTAAGGTAAATGATGCAACCAATTTATGAAAGACGCGGCAAATATCGTGGTAAAGGTAGCCTTTTAGGCTTTTCTTCCCCCAAATGTAGACCCGGCCGGCGGTTCGGTTCCGGTTCGGAACCGAACCGAACCGGTCGGTTACCGGTTCCACAAGTGTGGAACCGGAACCGAAAACCGAACCGGAACCGAACCTTTCGGTTCCGGTTCGGTTCGGTTCCTTTTTTTTTTTTTTATTAATTTAAATAAAAAAAATGAGATTAAATTTAAAAAAAAAAAAATTTATTACATTGAAGAGCTTGAGCTTAAATTTTTAAATATTTAAGTTGCCTACGTATCCTCCAAGGGTGAGAGGAATCAAAGCTCACGTAGTTCCATTACAAGTTTTAGTCTTTTAGACATATCCCCTTTTGTAATTATAATTTTACAATTATCAATCATCATTATCGGTTGATCCTTCGGCTCCGGTCCGCTTGCTTGCACTTGTTGCAGAAGCATTATCGAACAAATCTTCACAATCATCGGGGGCATCTTCTTGTTGTCTCAGATCAGCTCGAGTCCAATCATCCACACAAGCTGTTGCTTCTAGAGTGCTTGGATGTAATGAAGATCGCCTAGCTTCCAATATATTACCTCCCAAGCTGAAGGCTTGCTCAACCGCAACGGTGGAAATAGGTGCTGCCAAGATCTCTTTAACAATAATAGATAAAACAGGATATATATTTTGATGCCGGTTCCACCATTCAAGGATTTTAAAATTTTTACTGCATAAACTTTCATTAGAAAACTCAAAATTTGTAGATAAATAATTATCTAATTCAGGGTTATTAGTTGTCGTATCCCTAGCTTTTTTATTTCGTTGCAATAACCAACGATCCCCTGCGCTAAGTCTTGTTTGAATTACCGGTTCGCTACTACTAGATTGACCTAATGTTCCTAAGTTATATCTTACAATATAATCATTAAATAACTCAATTAAATCATTTCTTAATTTCGTCATTAATCTAGTAATGTCAATTTCATCTAATATTCCTAAATAACCATAATAAGCTTGTAAAGCACCACTCAAACCTTCTAATTTAAATCTAGGATCAAAAACAGCAGCAATAAGATAAAGTAAATGAATTTCTCTAAAATAGTTTAACCATTTTACCTTCATAACAGTAATGGCTTCTAACAAAACAATATCATTAGGATCGCTACTGTCAACATGCTCATCGAGAGTGCCAACAATATTTAAACTCTCAAGAAGAAATAAATGTGCTGTAGGATAATAAACGCCGCTAAAAACTAAAGTAGCATCATTAAAAACTTTTAAAATATCTAAATTTTTTTCACAAATATCCCATTGACTAGGATAAGTGTGATATTTTAACATGTTGAGAAAAAAAACTACATAATGCATCTTTGTATTGAAATGCTTGACATAAAAGAAAATAAGTAGAATTCCAACGTGTTGGAACATCTCTTGAAAATTTAATCGGTTTAATACCATTTATTTTACAAAACTTGGTCCATTCTCTCATAATTTGAGAATATGACCAAATACAGTTAAGTGCCGTTTTAATTGGATCAAGGAAAGGTGATAATAATTTTAGACCGTCTTGCACACATAAGTTGAGGACATGACATGTACAACGAATATGAAAAAACCGACCCCCTAAATTTGGTTGACATATTTCTTTTAAATCATTGATGGATGCAGTATTTGCAGATGCATTATCAAATCCAATTGTTAAAATTTTTTCTCCTAAACCATATTCATCAAAAATTACCTTCATCATTCTATAAATATTATGTGCAGTATGTTGGTAATCAAAAACTCTAAATGCAATTAGTCGTTTTTGCATGGTAAATGATGCATCAATCCAATGACAAGTCACACCCATGTATGAATGTGTTTGCCAATGATCACTCCAAATATCAGAACATACAGAAATACGACCTTTCATCTCTTTAAATATTTCATTTAAAATAATTTTACCATCTTTGTATAATTTAAAAATATGACGTTTTGTTGTGTTTCGAGTCATTCTACATGCAGAAGGGTTTAAAGCATTATGCACGTAATTAGTAAAATGAAGTTTTTCACCAAAGCTTAAAGAAAGATGTGCCATACAAGTTAATTTCGCAAATTCTTCTCTATTTTTTGCATCAGAATATTTAAATAAATCTAAAGCACTCGTACCTCTACTTGATGATGCGTACCTGGCCATTTGAGTTTGCGTCGTATCAATGCCAAATTCAACCGGATGATGTTTTTCCATGTGCTTGATCATATTGCCATATCCACCTGAAAATTTGTAGATAACCCCACAATAGTTGCAAACTGCTCGTTGTGAATCATCTTCTAGGCGTTCCAAATTAAAATGAATTTTGAAAATATCCGAGGACCGAGCCTTAACTTCTCTTCTCCGTGATTGTGCACTGACACTAGGGCCGCTCTCTTGGGTTGGCATATTTGACATTATGTTCTCAGATAAGCTTGTCATTTTTCGTTTGAGAAATTAGGAAGAAAAATAAGAAAATTGAATAATTGCGAATAAGAGACTAGAGAATTATAGAAAATGAGAGAGTTGAGAATTTGGTGTGATGAAATAATGAAATGAATCCTATTTATAGAATTTTAGAATTTTTTTGATACCAAATATGCCCCTAAATATAACCGTTTTATTACCGTTATTAGGGGTACATTAGTAATTAATATTTTATATAACAAATTTTTTTTTTTTTTTTTGTTAATTTTTTTTTTGGCAGGGAGCCGTTTGGTAGGGAGCCAAACGGCTCCCTGCATCCCCCAACGGCACTAGCCGTTGGGGGAATTAGGCCCCCAACGGCTAGTAGCCGTTGGGGGCCGTAGGGTTCCTTTCCTGTTGGAACCGTCCGAACCGGTGGAACCGTACGGTTCCACCGGTTCGGACCGGTTCGAGTTGGGGTGGAACCCCAACCGAACCGGTCCCATTCCGGTTCGGTTCCGGTTCCGAACCGGAACCGTGGCCGGGTCTACCCAAATGGAGAACCTTTTTAGTCCAACACAATAAGCCCATGCGCTTTTCATTACAATGCGTACAAAGATAAAGATACTATATGAAACTTCGTATACCCGATTGAACACATCTTACATTCAACCGAATATATATCAACCGGCGCGGCAAAGCATCGTGGTAAAGATTTTAACCCCTCCAAATAGGGGACCTTTAATCCGACTTACTAAGCCCATGCGCTCGATTGCATCATGCATACAAAGAATAGAGACAATAATATCAAACTTAGTGTGTCCGATTGAACATATCTTACATTCAACCGAACACACATCAACCGCGCGGCAAAGCATCGTGGTAACGGGTTTTACCCCTCCAAATAGGGGACCTTTAATCCGACTTACTAAGCCCATGCGCTCGATTGCATCATGCATAAATAAGTAACATGCAGAATTCACATGACGAAAAATAAATAAATCAAAGCAATATAAAACAAAAGAAGGTGTCGTTTACTCAAGCGGTACGTGGAGTTGTATCCTGAGTACAGATCATACTACCGTCCATTCGGAATCGGCTATGAAATTTATGTCCGGGTTTCCATCCGATATACCGCGAAAGTTGACACATCTTTCATTTTATTCCAAGGCCACAACATACAATATTTCATATACATGCATATTTATCTACTCAAGGGCCACAACATGCATTTCCACATAACAATCATGTGAACAATACTCAATAAATAATGAAAATAAACAGAAAATGAATGTGAAAAATACCCTCAGGTCTAACCTTTTATGTCGACTTTCGGACTCGCGTTTCACGGCCGTCGGAAGGGCTATCACACTGCAACTTTTCTGGTTCACTGGTTTGCGTTTTACCTCGTCGTTTCGCTGCTCAAGCTACTGTTTCGACCTCCGTTTTGCTGCTGTTTCCTCGCGGTTTCTGCTTACTGTTTCAGGTCTCGTTTTGGTGTTTTAGTGGACTGTTTTGTGCGGTTTCGGGGTGCAGTTTTGGGTAGTTTTGGGGACTGTTTTGGGTGTTTTTGTCTCGGTTTACTGGTTGTGTTCTGGACAGTTTCGGTTACTGTTTTTGGCTATATTTTGGGACTGCCTTCAGTGATTTTACTCACTGTTTTCAGGGGTTATTCAAAGGCAGTTTTAAGGACCAGAGGGAGGGTTACGTTGAAGGCAATATACTGGCTGGTTACGTGTGTATAAGGGCTGCATGCTGTCGAATATTAAGTGAGGCATGGGGCTATTATGCGTGAAGAGGCAGGCTGTTTGGGCGTGGGGTGTGAAAGTTGGCAGGTAAGTGCATGGCGTAATGGTTTGAGGGTACAAGGGCAGTTAATCGTGGTGGTGTGAGTGCCGAGTGATCTTCAGTGCGTGAGGCAGGTGATGACACTGCTTTGTTCGTGGCTGTGGGTTGTTTAGGGCTGGTGTTAGTGGCTGTGATGATTTGTAATGAGGGTAACGTGAGTGGAGTCTGGTAGGCGGTGAGTGGCAGTGAATTGGGCAAGGGGTCGGTGGTTCGTTTGGAGTGTGGCGTGAAGAAGATTTGTGGCTTTGGCGTGAAGAAGATTATGTTATTTGCTTTGTTATTTTTTGTTGTTTTCGTCGAACTCTAGGGCTGATGGTTGTTGAAGGTGGCTTTAAGAGAGAGAGAGATCTTGAGTGCTGTTTAGGGTTTTTCGTGAGAGTCAAGTAGTTGGGAGAGGAGGATGGCTTGGAAAAGTGTTGTTTATATAGAGAATGGCTAGGGCTTCTCATTGTCTCACACGGAAGGGATTTGATTTGGTGTCTAAGAAGGAAAGCAATGGATTGAGGGGGGACAAATTTGGCTTAGATTAGGAAGGCAAAATATTTAATTTGTTGTGATTGATTTTAATTAGGCATCACATCTTTTTAATTTAGTATGTGATTTGTTTAGTTAGAAAGTTAATATATTTGATTTATCTTTATTAGGTATGATTATAATTTGTGTTTTATTTAATTGGTAAATGGTTTAAATATTTTATTTAATTCAATGTTTAATTTAATTAAATTGGGATGTGTTTTATTGGCTTTGGGGGGCTAATTGGGCTGGGGTGCGAGGCTAGCAGCAAAACCAGAAACACCGACGCCGTTCGAACGCCAATTCGAACGCTACACGAACGTCCGCAATCTGTCTGACGTTCGAACGAAGTAACGAACGCATCACTAACGAAGACAGTGACCTTGTGAGATGAACTTGATGACGTACTTATTCTGAATTTCCCCTTCCGACCTCCATTTCCCGCAATATCCTTAGCTAAAAAGGTAGTGCCTCCAACTGAGACTCATCATCGGGTTTCACATGCGAAAATGCGATGCCTATAGTCGCCCCCACTTTGATCGGACTTGTGCAGTGTGTGACTTTGAACAATCCTATCAAAGTTATGCAATGCATTTTCACTTACCTGGCTCGGCTGCTGCCTCGAGCTGAGTTGGTGCCGCAACGGACCTCGATCCTGGGACGCGTCCCAATAATTGCAACCGACAACGGGGGCACCTCGACCCTGGGCACCTCGACCCAATACCGCTGACAATAGGGACCTCGCCCTCGAACTGATGATGTAGTGGGTACCTCGACCCTGGCACCTCGACCCGGAACTACAACTGACAACGGGGGCACCTCGACCCTGGGCACCTCGACCCAACACCGCTGACTATATGGACTCACCCTCAAACTGATGATGTAGTGGGTACCTCGACCCTGGGCACCTCGACCCGAACTACATTTGACAACGGGGGCACCTCGACCCTGGGCACCTCGACCCAACACCGCTGACTATAGGGACCTCGCCCTCGAACTGATGATGTAGTGGGTACCTCGACCCTGGGCACCTCTACCCGGAACTACAACTGACAACGGAGGCCTCGCCCTCAAGCTGATATGGGCCTCGCCCTCGAGCCGACATGGTATGGGCCTCGCCCCCAAGCTGATATGGGCCTCGCCCCTTGGGACTCATCCCAAAAACTGAAATTGCGCTGACGCTGCTTGGCTCATTTCTGCCGCTTTCTCCTTTCTTCGAACCTGCGAACACAAAACGAAAACAAACACGAAGAGAATTAATGTTACGTGTATGCATGAGTGATTTTCTTATTCCGTTGGGTTAGGTCTTCTGCTAATTCTCGTGGTGACTGCTCGGTCTTCTCTCCCTCAGGCAAAATATTGCTTCAATCTGTCTACGTTGATCGGCTCGGTGAACTCGTTCCCCTCCAAGTCTGATAGCTTCACTGCTCCATTTCCCATTACCTTCTGCACTATGTAAGGTCCTTCCCAGTTTGGTCTGAATTTTCCCCTCAGATCTGTCGTCGACGGCCTCGACTGCTTAAGTACCAAATCACCTTTTCTGATCTTGGTGGGACGACTTTCTTGTTGAATGCTCGGGCTAGTCTCTTCTGATACAACTACATGTGATAAAAAGACTTAGTTCTCTTCTCATCCAATAGTGTTAACTGATCAAACCTCTGTGCGACCCACTCCTGTTCCGGTAATTCTGCCTCTGCTAATACCCTCATAGACTCTATTTCCACTTCTACTGGTAACACTGCTTCCATTCCATAGACCAAAGAGTAAGGTGTGGCCCTTGTTGCTGTCATTACTGATGTTCTGTACCCCCACAGAGCATATGGTAGTTTCTCGGCCCAATCCCTGCAGTTCTCTGTCATCTTGGCTAAAATCGTCTTTATGGTCTTGTTGGCTGCCTCAACTACCCCATTTGCCTGCGGCCTCTACGGTGATGACTTGTGGTGGCCTATCCCGTACCTCTGCAACATTGCCTTCGTCTCTCCTTGAAACTGAACTCTGTTGTCTGTCACTACATGATGCGGCATACCATACCGACAAATGAGGTTCCGCGCTATAAACTTTGCCATCTGTTTTGCTGTAACATTGCGGAATGATTCGGCTTCCACCCACTTCGAGAAGTAATCTACTACCACTACTATAAAGCGATGTCCATTCGATGCATTCAGTCGAATTTCTCCAATCATATCAATTCCCCATGCTGAGAAAGGCCACGGCTCTGACAGCCGTGTAACTCTGTGTGCGGTAAGTGATTCAAATTACCATGTGCTTGACAATTATGACAGTGCTTTACCATCTTCGCGCAGTTTGTTTCCATGGTTGACCAATAAAAACCTTGTCTCACTATCTTGCGGGACAGATTCAACCCGTTCATGTGCGGACCACATACCCCGGCGTGTATTTCTTCCATTACATGCTGAGCTTCTTCTTTTCTCAAACACTTCAACTGAATACCGTTTGCTTGCCTCTTGTACAATTCCCCTTTCAAAGTCACATACTGGGAAGCTAACTTCTGAATGGCTATTCTGTCTTTTCTGTCTGCCCCTTCCGGGAGTTCACCATGTTCCAGATACCTCTGAATGTCATAATACCAAGGTTTGCCATCGTCGACCTCAACTCCATTCTCGATTCTCTATCTCATAAACATGTATGCTCGCTGTTGTCAGTATCAACGGTCTCATCACTAACTTTTCTGGATTTTCCCAAGTTGCTGCAAGGTAGCCAATGCATCTGCCATCTGATTCTCTTCTCTAGGTAAGTGTTGAAACTTACACTCGGGGATAACCTGAACCAACTTTCTGAGGTGAAAAAGGTAAGGTTTCAACCGTTCTTCTTTCAATTCCCATTCTCTCGCATCTGCTGGACTACCAACATAGAATCTCCGTAGACTTCCACACTCCCGGCCTTCAAGGCTATCAATGCTGTCAAACCAAAAGCACATGCTTCATACTCGGCCATGTTATTAGTCACTCTGAATGTCAACCTCTTGGCCAAAGGCAAAGTCTCCCCTTCGGGGGTCACTATCACGATTCCAATTCCAGCTCCCTTGTAATTCACTGCTCCGTCAAAATACATCTTCCATCTCTGAACTGTTATTGCTTGGATCTCTTCATCTGGAAATTCAAACTTATACTGATCCCCCTCAACAGGTTGCATTGCCAGAAACTCTGCTACTGCTCGCCCTTTGATCACTTTGGAGGTGAGATATTCAATGTCAAACTCTGTCAGCAATACCAACCATCTGCCCAATTTTCCCACTAGTGAAGGCACCGAATGAAGATATTTCATAGGATTTTCCTGGCCACTATCTGGATCTTGTATGACTGAAAATAATGCCGCAACTTTCTAGAAGCCCATACCACGACAAGACAGATCTTCTCTACTTCCTGATACCGAGCCTCATACGGGAGCATCTTCTTACTCAGATATAGACTGCATGTTCTACCCCCTGTCTCATCTGCCTGTACCATCATTGCCCCCAGTGCTTCTGATTCTATAGCCAAATACAATATCAAGGTCTGCCCGGTCTCGGAGGTTTCAATACAGGAGGCTTTACCAAGTACTCTCTGATCTTGTCGAAGGCTGTCTGACACTGTTCATTCCATCTCACTGGCTGATCTTTTCTCAACAGTTTGAAGATAGGCTCACATACTGATGTCAACTTGGCGATGAACCGACTGATGTACTGAATCTTTCCCAAGAATGCTCTGACTTCTTTTTCTCTTCGGTGCAGTATTTCTGTGATTGCCTTGATCTTTTCGGAGTCTACCTCTATTCCGCCCATTCCCACTGTATGACCAAGCAATTTCCCTGATGTCACCCCAAACACACATTTCTTGGGATTAAGCCGCAGGTTGTATCTGTCAACTCTCTGAAGGAACCTTTCCAGTGCTTCAATATGCCCAACTCTTGTCTTTGATTTTACCATCATGTCATCCACATACACCTCAATCTCTTTGTGCATCAAGTCGTGGAAAAGTGTAGTGGCCATCCGCTGATAAGTAGCCCCCGCATTCTTAAGCCCAAACGCATAACCTTGTAACAATAAGTACCCCTCAGTAACAAATGCAGTCTTATGTTTGTCTTCCTCAGCCATGAGAACCTGATTGTAACCTGAAAATCCATCTGCAAATGAATACATAGCAGATAAACCCCGCTATCAACCAGAACATCTATATGCGGCAGAGGAAAATCATCTTTCGGACAAGCCTTGTTGAGATCTCTGTAGTCTACACACATTCTGACCTTCCCATCTTTCTTCGGCACCGGTACTATATTAGCCAACCACTCATGGATATTTTACTACTTCCAAGACCCCACATCTATCTGTTTCTTAACTTCCTCTCTGACTTTCTCAGCCCATTCTGGTCTCATCCGTCGGAGTTTCTGTTTTACTGGCCTCATATTCAGATAAGTTGGTATTGTGTGCTGGGCAATGTTTCTGTCTACCCCAGCATTCCTCATAGGACCAAGCAAATACTTTGGCATATCTGACCAACACTTCTTCTAGTTTCTCCCTCTCTTCAGAGGTAACTTCACTTGCAATCAGAATTTCCTTGGGGTTCTCAAGTGTACCCAAGTTAAATGCAGTAGTTCTGGCCGAACTGATATCAAATATGCTTGATTCGTGCAGAGTAAATGGAAATGACTCAGGCAAGTAAGCAAAAGAAATGTCTTTATTATCGGATAATGTGGAAGTACATTCAAACAAATCAGGAAGGTAAATGTCTTCATCATCTATAGACACTTCTTCCTCTGCAATCAGGTCTTCCTCAGGCTTTTCGTCCTCTCCCAGAGTCAGGCTCTCCAACTTCATCAATTCTTCTTTCCAATTCTCTGCTTCCACAGCTTCTTTAGTCAGCGGTTTCTTACCCAACACAATCCTGGAAGATCTCAAATCCAGGTACCACAATTCCATTAACTTCCACAGGTTCAAGCTCCCCTTGATATCCTGAAGCTTTCACCAAAACATCCATCAGTTTCAGGCCCTTTTTCTTGACCTTCGGCTTTTCTTCATCAGATCTATACCCCAAACCTTCCGAGTGGGTCCTCTGAAATCTGGCACTTTGAACCTTCACCCGGTTCAAACTTCATTTTTTTATGATCCTAGCCACCCTAGGATCCACCCATTCCTCAAAAGTAGCTGACACCTGAAACCTTGTGAAAGGTTGTATCTCCAGGTAGCCACGACTTATCTACCTCAGCCCGGATAGTAATAACTTCTCCCTCATACGGGAACTTGATCCATCTGATGCAAAGTGGAAGGCACGCCCCCAAGTTTGTGAAACCAGGCCTTCCCAACAATAAGGAAAAGTGGCTGGGATGTCCAGGCCTGTAAACTCGACTTCATCTTCAATAGGGCCTACCTTGACCATAGCCACAAAAGTACCTTCAACTCCCCTTTTTACTGTCGTCATAAGCCTTAATAGTCATGCTGGAGGGGTCCAAGTCTGTTTGCTTTCATACCCAATCTTGCCAGAATTTTCAGCGGGCACACATTGATGACGACCGTCATCCACCATCACACATGAAGTTCTCTTGCCCCTCACCTTGGCCCTGATAAATAGAGGCTGTTATGATTTCTCCCCTCTACTGGGAGTTCATCCTCAGAAAAGGATATCTGCAAAGCTTCCTTCTGAACCGACCCAACAAACATTGCAGGGTTGGCGTCCTCCGGTACCACAATCTTGCTCAAGGCCTCAACCATAGCCTGCCTATTGCTCCCGAGATGCACATAACAGTTCCCAGATACTCACTTGTGCTCTAGTCTTCCTCAATTGCCTTAGCACTATATCCCCCTCAGTATTTCTTAGTCTCAAGCCACTTCTCTACATCTGTCAAAACTTCCTTACCTTTTCGCCATATCATTGTAGAAAACGACCACTGCGCGTCATTCCCCTTACTTCTTCCTTCACTGCTAGAGAAATCAAGCCAAAAGTTTTCCCATGCTCAACTCATCTTCACTAGTACTATCCCAGATTCCCAGGTAAAAGGCTTGAGGGTGAAAGGATTTTAGGACAAGGTCTTATGGGAAGCCAGAATTGATCATATAGGCTGGTGGTGGTACGGCACGGTAATTGGGTAAGGGGTTTCTGTGTGTGTCAGGTTGTTCTGTTTCTGGGTCAGGTATTTTTTTGGAGTCTATCAGGTCTTGGATTTCATGGCGGAGTCGGGCGCAATTGTCAGTGTCATGGCCCTTTTGTTGGTGTGGTGAAAGTGACAGTAAAGGCTTAGGTTATTATGCGATGGTAGGGGATTGGGTAATGGTTTGGCTTCCAAGGGTTTAAGAGCCCTTGCCTCTTCAATTTCTCTAGCACCTTGGACAGGGGCCTTCCCAAGTTGGAAAACTGCCGGTTCCTGGATAGCGGCAATCTCAGCAGAAACGGGCTTTGTTCCCGATGTTCCCCCAACGGGCCTCCTGTTCAGACCATTAGCATTTTCCGTTTTCCGCCTCTTTGTCTTCAATGTCCATGACAGTCTCCCTCAAACGCCGAAAGTCTGTAATCATGGAGGTCATCTTCCTCAACTTGCTGTAAATGGAAGGCCTGGTGCCCTTGATAATCATTTTAATTTGGTCATTCTTCGAGGGCCTAGTCTGCATCTTCAACAACTGACCCCTCCACCGGTCCACATACTCCTTAAAACTCTCCTCCGCTTTCGCTTAACATTCTCCAGATCACGGAAGTGACAGATCGATCTCTAGGTCAGTGACATACTGCTTCAGGAAGGCATTCGCCAACTCACTCCAATCTTCCTTCACTTTCTTCTCCAAACTGTGGTACCACACCACAGGAGCTCCCTCGAGCGACATCCAAACATTTTCTGCACTTGGCGCTGAGACAGGCCAACTGAACTCCTGACTGATACAAACTGTCGAGATTCACCCTTGGATCCCCATTCCCGTTAAACTTAGCCATATCCGCATCTTGAACTTGCCGGCAACTGTTCCTCGAAATTCAGTGTGTCATAATCCAGCAGATCCTCATTCTTACCCTCATCTTGCGGGTAACCGACTCAACCTGATCCCAAAGTTTCTGCAACTCTACCTGAGACCCAGATACTTGTCTGTGCATACTGTGCCATATCATCATCAAAAGTGGGGATATCATCCCCAACCCATTCGGAGGCTCCTCACGCCTACATTCTCAGAAATTCCCCCAGCACGGGGCACAGCCATACAGCCACAACAGTAGTCAAAGCTTGCAACTGTTCAGTGACCTTGGCGAGACTGTTCTTAACTGATCCATCGGGATACCTCATTACCAGATTCACTCATGACTGTTATGTTCTTTTAATGAGCCTTGTCCCTTCTCTAACCCAAACGGTATCTATGATGTCTTTTTGAGACATGATGGTGTAACATGATATATGTCTGTATGCGGTGCATGAATGCATGTAACATATATAACATACTAAATCAATCAAAACTTTCAAACAAATCGGCCCGTCATCATTTTAGAATCTTTCGGGCTAATTGTTATCGGATGAACTCATCCCAGTTTTAAATGGCCCCAATGAATTCACATCTCATGACCAAGAACCCGACTAAATCAAATGGTAACGTTCCGAACACAATCACCAAAGTGGCCCATCAATTCACTTAGAAGCCTTGGCCCAATCATCATAAAAACATTCTTGTCCTAGTTTAAATGGCCCAACACGTCCATATCCCATGCCAAAGTGTCCAAATGGATCCAAACGCGATGTCCCAAACACAAGCATAAAAGAATGCAACCATGAAAGTAATAATTCTACGGAATGGCCCATCAATATTTCAGAAGCTTTGGGCCCAATGGTCATAAGGACGAACCGCCCCCAGTTTAAATGGCCAACAAGTCGCATTTCTGACAATGGTCCAACTGCATCCAAATGAGGATGGTCCACTAGCACATATTCAGGAAATAATTGATACTTTAACCATACAAAACCGCGTCTATGGGTGGGTTCACAAGAGTATAGACAAAGGCTCTCATCGGCGAAGGATGGCCCACAACTAGGTCTCCCCAATCAAGGGTCTGAGCGACCAAGTGAACGCACCCTTTTTTATTACACTAAGGTACGTGCCAATGAGCTATGTGTGTGGGACTGTCAAATGGATTTCCGTTGTAGATTCCCCAGAGGGAAGGTGGAGCGAGGCTCACTTAAATACCCAAGCCTCTTAGGCTCTTATCGCTTGGTGTCAGAATAAAATAAACAACGAGTCCTCGAAATTAGTCCATCACAATAGGCTACGAGTAGATGGCCATATAGGTGCCTTCACAGCTTTTCCTTCTAGAAAGGTAGTGAATGAAGGAAGACACCAAACCATTACCTAGCCTTAAAATGCCTTTGATTAAACCCTCATTTTATCCACTATAGACACGGTCAATTAAAACATAAATCCAATCATTACAAGACAATATTCGGGGCCGATTCTCTATCCCCAGTAGAGTCGCTAGACGGTGGGACACAGGAACTGGGCGACGCACGTTGTCCCGAGCTCGCGGCCCGGTCGGGAGTACGGAGTAGCCACGGGGGGACTAACACCGGAGAATAATGGAGTCGCCACCCGGTGTGAACCGGGAAAATGAGATTTAAAGGCCGCACTCACCCCTCGCAAGGGAAGACCTCAAACCGTTGGGTTCGGAATGGTCCTTACTTATGTCACTTGTAATGAAAGGATTTGTGTAATAATTTAATCAAGCTTCTTAAGTAACACTTATTTTCAAGAGTATCATGCTTCTAAATCCATATGCACAAAATAAAACTTACACCTAAATTTGCATATATTTCACATCTAAGATTGTATGCTTGAAAGTACATCAAATAGCAACGAACATACAACTTCATTGGCATATTGTATTCATGGGAAACACAAGCACACACTAACACACAAGCACACATAAAAGCGAATCAAACAATGGCGACAATGTGATTTCATAGAACATATCATAAACAAATAGCCATTAGATGTCCATGCACAAATAAAAGAGTCAACGAAGTACATAATGCAAAAAGACACTTAAGGATGCAATTAGGCATTAAAGTAAGCATGCTATGACGTGGTGCAAAAGAAGATAACTATATGGACACAAAACACCATGTGAGCACTTTTCCAAGTGGTACGTGGAATTGTATCCCAAGTACAGACCGCACTACCGTCCATTCGGAATCGGCTCTCCGATATACCACAAGAAATAATACTCAAATGTTATCATGACATAGATATATGAATTGTAATACGTTAAGCCAAGACAAGGTAAATTAATGCAACCAATATATGAAAGACGCGGCAAAAATCGTGGTAAAGGTAGCCTTTAGGCTTTTCTTCCCCCAAATGGAAACCTTTTTAGTCCAACACAATAAGCCCATGCGCTTTTCATTACAATGCCTACAAAGATAAAGATAACTATATGAAACTTCGTATACCCGATTGAACATATCTTACATTCAACCGAATATATATCAACTGGCGCGGCAAAGCATCGTGGTAAAGGATTTAAACCCTCCAAATAGGGGACCTTTAATCCGACTTACTAAGCCCATGCGCTCGATTGCATCATGCATACAAAGAATAGAGACAATAATATGAAACTTAGTGTGCCTGATTGAACATATCTTACATTCAACCGAACAAACATCAACCGGGCGCGGCAAAGCATCGTGGTAAAGTGTTTTAACCCCTCCAAATAGGGGACCTTTAATCCGACTTACTAAGCCCATGCGATCGGTTGCATCATGCATAAACAAGTAACATGCAGATTCACATGACGAAAAATAAATAAATCAAAGCAATATAAAACAAAGAAGGTGCCGTTTACTCAAGCGGTACGTGGAGTTGTATCCCGAGTACAGATCATACTACCGTCCATTCGGAATCGGCTATGAAATTTATGTCCGGGTTTCCATCCGATATACCGTGAAAGTTGACCACATCTTTTCATTTTATTCCAAGGCAACAACATACAATATTTCATAATACATGCATATTTATCTACTCAATGGCCACAACATGCATTTCCACAAAACAATCATGTGAACAATACTCAATAAATAATGAAAATAAAACAGAAAATGAATGTGAAAAATACCCTCAGGTCAAACCTTTTATGTCGACTTTCGGAACTCGCGTTTCACGGCCGTCGGAAGGGCATCACACCGCAACTTTTCTGGTTCACTGGTTTGCGTTTTACCTCACCGTTTCGCTGCTCAAGCTACTGTTTCGACCTTCGTTTTGCTGCTGTTTCCTCGCGGTTTCTGCTTACTGTTTCAAGTCTCGTTTTGGTGTTTTAGTGGATAGTTTTGTGCGGTTTTGGGGTGCAGTTTTAGGTAGTTTTGGGGACTGTTTTGGGGTGTTTTTGTCTCGGTTTACTGGTTGTGTTCTGGACAGTTTCGGTTACTGTTTTTGGCTATATTTTGGGACTGCCTTCAGTGATTTTACTCACTGTTTTCAGGGGTTATTCAAAGGCAGTATTAAGGACCAGAGAGAGGGTTACATTGAAGGCAATATACTGGTGGTTACATGTGTATAAGGGCTGCAGGCTGTCGAATATTAAGTGAGGCAGGGGGCTATATTCGTGAAGAGGCACGCTGTTTGGGCGTGGGGCGTGAAAGTTGGCAGGTGTGTGCATGGCGTAATGGTTTGAGGGTACAAGGGCAGTTAATCGTGGTGGTGTGAGGCCGAGTGATCTTCAGTGCGTGAGGCAGTTGATGACACTGCTTTGTTCGTGGCTGTGGGTTGTTTAGGGCTGGTGTTAGTGGCTGTGATGATTTGTAATGAGGGTAACGTGAGTGGAGTCTGGTAGGCGGTGAGTGGCAGTGAATTGGGCAAGGGGTCGGTTGTTCGTTTGGAGTGTGGCGTGAAGAAGATTTGTGGCTTTGGCGTGAAGAAGATTAGGTTATTTTCTTTGTTATTTTTTGTTGTTTTCGTCGAACTCTAGGGCTGATGGGTTGTTGAAGGTGGCTTTAAGAGAGAGAGAGATCTTGAGTGCTGTTTAGGTTTTTCGTGAGAGTCAAGTAGTTGGGAGAGGAGGATGGCTTGGAAAAGTGTTGTTTATATAGAGAATGGCTAGGGCTTCTCCTTGTCTCACATGGAAGGGATTTGATTTGGTGTCTAAGAAGGAAAGCAATGGATTGAGGGGAGACAAATTTGGCTTAGATTGGGAAGGCAAAATATTTAATTTGTTATGATTGATTTTAATTAGGCATGACATCTTTTTAATTTAGTATGTGATTTGTTTAGTTAGGAAGTTAATATATTTGATTTATCTTTATTAGGTATGATTATATTTTGTGTTTTATTTAATTGGTAAATGGTTTGAATATTTTATTTAATTCAATGTTTAATTTAATTAAATTGGGAGTGTTTTTATGGCTTTGGGGGGCTAATTGGTCTGGGTGCGAGGCTAGCAGCAAAACCAGAAACACCGACGCCGTTCGAACGCCAATTCGAACGCTACACGAACGTCCGCAATCTGCCTGACGTTCGAACGAAGTAACGAACGCAGCACTAACGAAGACAGTGAACTTGTGAGATGAACTTGATGACGTACTTATTCTGAATTTCCCCTTCCGACCTCCGTTTCCAACGCAATATCCTTAGCTAAAAAGGTAGTGCCCTCCAACTGAGACTCATCATCGGGTTTTCACATGCGAAAATGCGATGCCTACACTCGGGTTCGGGTTCACTAATTCCAAATTAACGAATTTTCCGTTGCGACGCAATTAAACGATTACGCCTAGTGAAATCACTATTCACGTCGCTAACGAATTAATTCTAAATTAATTCGTTCGCCCGAATTAAAATCTAATTTTAATTCCGCTTCGAAATCCAATTTCGCATAATATATCGAATATATTATTTTATCGATTAATTCCAAAATAATCGTTCTCTCTCTTTAATTAATATTTTATCCCAGATAAAATATCTCCGTAATTAATCTCAGATTAATTTTCTATCTCTTCTAATTAATCCCAGATTAATTAAAGTGCGAGTCATACATCATCGGTGAATCTTCGGGAAGCGACCCATGAGATCCCCGGATATGTTGGCAGTAAATTCGGTCGTCGGACTATCCAAACACGTAAGTACCTAACACTACTTTTTTACTGATTTACAAGACAAAGTTGGCTTCTAGCAAAGCGTCATGCCTACCCAATTCTCCAGAAATATCATTATAGGAATATGTGATCTATATCAAGCGTAGTATACCGTAGTATTGCGTATGTCGATCCAATATCGGATGTCCACGTGCTAGGCCAAGGGGCTGGAATTGTGTCTGCCCCGTACGAACACATATCGGATGTCTGACAACTAGTCTCTATAATCAGATATACATGACCTAGTCATAATATCCCGATAGCTCGAGCATTTAAGAGAACGAGTTACGTATCATATGTGACCATCATCTCCATATGACTGGAGTGATACTTCCGTCTTAACATCACACCCAATACACTACGATTCTCATATACCCAGCATTGGCGTACACAGAACCTGTTAAAGCCCTGGACGACCTCAACCAAAGTATATTGATTGTCGCAAGTATTAGCGGTGCAAGTCTCAGGTTAAGACCAAATACACCTACCCTGATTGCAGACTTCAAAGACACATAGTCATACTACTAATGGGATTCCGCAGGGGTCTATCCAGAGCGAAGCTGTTTCCCGTACCATCGCTAAAACAAAACCTCCTATTACACTTGCATGAGTATCATATACCCAAATATATGAGAACTATGATGTTGTGCCCTCACAACGTGCACAAGTGTAATACTAGTCTTTTACGTATTTATCGATGTCCAATCTCGATAATACTCTGACTAGGGATATTTAATGATTTATTCTTCGTGGACTGATACTATCTCATATCATTCTCCGTCCAGGAACAAATCATAGGGACCTCCTATCATTAATACATCTAGGTGATCTAATCACAAATGATAAGAGTGCAATATCCTTTGTCACATAGTTAATTTGTACAACAACACCGTGATCTGTATAAATAGTGACGCTATGGGTCATAATTGTCCAACAATCTCCCACTTGGCCTATAGCCAGTCACTCGAGTGTCTGACACCCGAACCATGTACGGTTGGTTCAAACTGCTGAGAAAAGGTTTTCGTCAGCGGATTTGTATGAATATCATCTGATGCGATTTATTCGATCATCACATCGCCACGATGTATGATCCGAACGAATCAGATGAATAGCGAAGTATTTATCTGGATCGTTGATGAGACCATTAATTCTTTAGCATGTGCTGACGCCTAGCTCAGCTGCTAATAGAATTGTATCTAATCTAATTAGATTTGTTATCGACCCAAATGGCTTCTATTGCTGGCTCAGCTGCAGCAATAACCGGCATTTGTTGTTTATTCGGTAACAATATCTTGCTTGGAAGATCTCCAGCTCACTGTTCCTTTATACTATTGTATAGTACCGTTGTTGCGACTTATAGTCGTTATCATAAAAGCCAAGCTTTCACCGATTATATTATGGGAATATCATTTCCAAGAAATGATATATCATCATTACTCAGGACATTCACTGTCAGTGCGCTCCCACTAACCTCCTTATATACACAAGAATTATTTTCGTTTTGAATTAAATCATACACCATTATGATTACATCAAAATGATAATTCCTAGAACCTAATGCTTGCTTCAATCCATCTATGGATCGAATAACCTGCAAACCTAGTTTGCTTGTTATGGTTCGACAAAACCGTCAAGATGTTGTAAACATCCTCCGAAAGGTTTCCGTTAAGGAAAGCGGTTTTGGCATTCAGCTGCCACATTTCATGAATGAAACATGCAACATCAGCAAGCATTGTCGAAATGGATTTGCCGTGGCAACAGGTAAAATGTTTCGTCGTAATCAACACAATGTTGATAACTCTACCTTTTCGCTACAAGCCTAGCTTAGTACGATAGTATGTTGCCATCCATGTATGTCTTCCTTGAAGACTTATATAGTACCAATAAGCACAATGCCTTGCGGTACATCAACTAGTGTCTAAACATAGTTGGTATACATGGAATCCACTTCGGATTTTATGGCACTTTGCCATAATAGGGAGTCGATACCTTGTATCACTTCCTAATACGTAGTCAATTGATTTTCCTCAATAAGATTGACATCTTTATGAGGTGAGATCAGAAACCCATACCCCAGGTTGTTTTCTGATTCTCTCTGATATATGCGGTTCTTGTATATTCGAAGATTATTGGAATAGTTTCATCCTTGATGAACTATTTGTGTTCCATTAGGACTGGGTGCCAGGAATAGTATTACTCCGATTTTCATCGAGTTTTACTATCCTCCCACTTAGCACTACATATCGGTATTCCTCTTAGGAAAAATGAATGGCGAGCAACAATCTAATTGTTCTCTCGTGAGTTGTATAAGTACAATACTTATGGTATCCCTAAGATAACCTACAATTGGCATTTATCCGATTTGGGTTTAAGTTTGGTGTCAACTAAACATATGCCTAGCATACCCAAATATTCAGAAACCTGGTTTCTTTCCTGTTCATATCTAATATGAAGTCTGTCAAACAGATTTTTATGGAACCTTAATCAAAATAAGTTATGCACTGTTTAGCGTATTCGTTGAAGGAAATGGTAGCTCAGAGCGACTCATGATTAACCTTATCATGTCCAATAAAATTTGGTCTCTCAATTCAGACACACCATCAAACTGACGTGTTCCGGGAGGAGTCCTCATTTGAAATAATACTATACTCTCTCATGTATATGAGAAACTTATTGCTTAAGTATTTTCATCATGGTCAAACCGTGATGGTTTAATACTTTAGCCGATCTGTTTGTCTATTTCGTGTCGAAACTGTGAAAGTTTCCGATTTGTGTTTCAAAAGAAACATGTAACCATGACGCGATGCCACATCCGTAAGGGTCACGAAATATTCATATCCACATCTAGCCTAGCAAGACATGGGCCCACTTGATTCAATATGAACTAGGGCTAACAGATCGGTGGCACTGGCACTTTTACCAAGTAAATAGTGTTTTAGGCATTTTGCCCTATAAACTAGATTCGTAGACTTTATTTGATTGGAATCAAATCAGTCCTAATACCCACTCTTCAAAAGTGTGGATATACGAGTCTTGTTTAAATTGTGTCCTGGACAACAATGCCACATTCAAGTTTCAACCTGATCAAATCAGTTTGAGCTATTTGTTTGTCATGTTATACGTTTGAGATTTTATTTATATTCTAAATATAAATTCTGTTATTCACATCTAATGTGTTTATCTCAATATCATATTTATATAATAAAACACTTTAGTGTTCTAGAATATAAAGGTATATCTGCAACGGATTATACACTGATATAGAGATAATGTTTTCTAGTCAAACTAGTTACATTATAACAGTTTCCTAATTTACGTACATACCCAAAGAGTAGTTCCTAAACTTAGGTATCTACGGTTAAAACAGCGACTTTCGTCCCGTTTTCAATTCGCAGATTAATCTCAATAGAAGTCAGTATCCTGCTCATAGCAGATTCTGAACATCAGTACATATTTATGTATCACACTAAGTATCTAAAATCCAATTTTAATACTAGTTGTGAACATATTTATGACAAACATATTTATGTTTTAAAATATTAATCTTTCAATTATATATTGATTCTAATAGTTCAACTATTTAATCAACGATTTGTGGTACTATATATTATAATGATTATTATAATCCAACTATACAATCAAATATAAATTATAAATTATTGATTATACCAATTCTCTAGATACTAGTAGTCCAACTATAAAATCACTATAAATTAGAATTAATTAATTCAAATATATTGATTACTATAATCCAATTATATATCAACTATAATACAGTCCAACTGTTTATTAAAACAACAATTTTAAATATTAGTCCAACAAACATTTTATTTCTCGACGAAATAATTTGAATCAGCGCGTATGGCAAGTAATAAACGAATATTGCAAATTCAATTCTTGCCTCCCACTATTTTTCGGCGAGCCTCTAACCCTCTGTCGAGTACTCGGGAAACCGTGTTTCCTAGTGGGCTAGGATCCCGTTAAATATCACACAATCTTGAATTTGGCCAACAAATGTATGATAATTAACTAGTAGATCGCTAAGATCGATTGGATCCAATCAAATTCCTATATCCGGTAGGTGGACATCCAATCCGAAACATATATATTATATATGCCAATATATCCAATATATTACCTAACCTTTTTTCCTCTGAATCAACTAAGCCTTGGCTTTGGCACAACAAACTTAGTGATCCCAGTTAAGCGCGACCCATTGACCATGGAAAGCTTCATAATCAATGTCGATGGACAAGAAGTGGTCTTGACTTTGGCCAACAAACCACAACTTGGACAAGACACTGATATGGAACAAAGCCTTTGTGATTCAAACACATCCTCCACGGACAAAGGCCTTGACTTTGGCCAACAATCCAATGCCAGTCTTGGATCTTAAGTAAGAATCACTAAATGGAAGGAAAAACGCTTAATATTTAGTGAGGGTTTTTCGCGTGCATATTGGCAATCAATTTATTATCTTTGTTAAGGTCTCATCATCATACACCCTTAAACATGCATTCTAAACACATAATAAAGCGCATATGAATAAAATAATAATGATATGCGGATGGATACTATACATATTGATCCTAGATCAAATCTCTTTTTCTCTCTCCCACTAGCACAAATATTTCTTCTACCCGTTACACTACACTTCTAAAGAAACCTCATTTACTTTGAGGGGAATATGTGAGAAGAGAATACAAAGAATAAGGCGGTGATAAGGCTGGACACGCAGGTCCAATTAATAAATCAAATTTATTACAACAATTTCTAAAATTTCCCCACCCTTCTAATATCCATCCGATATACATTATTCATGCATCGCAACCATATATTCACACAAGCATGTTATCAATCAATCTAATCCAATTAATTAATATGATAATTAGTGATCATCCAATGTTCAAACAACGATTTGATTTTGCTCGAGTCAAAATCGTTTTGCGAATAAGTACTCAAAATACGAATTCTTGACTTAAATTAAACTACATAATTAAATCCAATTCAATTTGTATTTAATATTAATTCGCTATTTAATTCCAAATTAAATACTACACTTTATTAATAAACCTTTTACGACTTAAATTCCAAATTCAATCGTTACGGGTCTCAAAGCCCGATTAACATCCATGTTTATTTAATTAAAGTCCAATGGGCTTTTAATTAATTTCTTAAGGCGTGGACTTTTGTCAACACTCGGGTCAACCGAATAACCAAAATCCATCCGGGAGTTTATCCCATAAGCCCATAAATCAATTTTGGCCAATTAGGCCCAATTAAATAATTAAGGTCCATTAAGTCATAATTGGACTTTATGGATGCGGTTTTTGGGCCCAATTGGATCCAACCAAATTGGCCTAAACCTAACTTGGTACAACCAAGCCCAAAAGCCCAATTACAACCTTTAAAGGCCCAAATCCAATTTAAACCCAATTAGTTAACTTATAAAATTCCAAATTCCACAATTAATTAACCTAAGTGTAATACACAATTAATCACCCAATTAACATTTCTAAAACATCAATTAGCCTAATTATCATGCACTTTAATATCAAATAGTGTCCCAACACAATTCAATCAAAATCAAACCCAATACATGCTTCAAGTGTCTCGGCAATTAGTGTTTTTTTACAATCCGATTCGGTTTCAATCCAATTGAATCCACAATCATCATTTCCCAAATCAATTCAACTCATCCAATGAATCAAATAAAAAAAAAACCATGAATTTCAAATTTCTCAGAATTCGGCCAAGCCTTTAATTTTGGGGAAAATTGTCCAATTCAAAATTCAATCCAATTAAACCTCAAATCAACATTACCCAATTCTTTTAAGTCATCCAAGGATCAAAAAACAAAAACTTACCAAGACATTTAGGGTTCCTCATTTTCGGCCAAGCCTCCATAATTCGGGAAAATTGTTCCAAATCAATTTTCATAAAATTGAACATGCACAACTTCAATTAAACCTCATTCAAGCATACTCAATCAAACAATTTCATCAAATCATGCTCAAATTTAGTTTTGCCCAATTTTAAACCCTAAAAATTTCATGCTTGATATAAGCTCAAGATACAATTGTTGGTTTCTAATTAGGTCCCAAGAATGAAATCAAGCACAAAAACGCATGAATACAACAAATGAGAATGGTAGAAACATACTGACAATGAACGGTTTGGATGCTACGAAGAACACAAGCCTTTTCATCCCTCCTTGAAGCTCGGCAGTGGCTTCCCTTGGCAGTTGATTGCTCGGTTTTGGTGTCTTTGGCTCTTCCAAGAATCGGCCATTGAAGACTCCATTGAAGCTCCAAGCTTCAAGCTTTCAAAGATGATTCCATGCTCATGTGTTCACTGCCCTATCACCTTTGTATAAACCCATTGTGTGTGCTAGCACTTGATTTTTCAACAAAATCAACTCTCTTGCTTCTCTTTGTCCTCTCGGCAAAACCAGAAAAGTGAAGGAGAAGCGATGGCTCAAAGCCGAATGAGAAGAGGAGGGAAAAGGAGAAAACCGTGTGGTGAGAGAGAGAAAAGAAAAGAAAAAATGTTTTATATATATTTGATTTTCCAAAATCAAATACCAAAAACACTTTTCCATTTTCCAAAAAGTCAAAAAGCAAAAGCAATTAATGCTTTTCAATCAACTCACATCAATCAATCAATCAATTGTCATATCACTCAAAGTGACATGTGATTTGACGCTTGATGTGACTAATGATTTGACGCTTGATTTGACTTGCGTTCCGCACTCGAATTCGAAATGCGAATGCGCTCGCAAATAAACCCGGGCTCGGGTTCGGGTTCGGGTTCACTAATTCCAAATTAATGAATTTTCCATTGCGACGCAATTAAACGATTACGCCTAGCGAAATCACTATTCATGTCGCTAACGAATTAATTCTAAATTAATTCGTTCGCCCGAATTAAAATCTAATTTTAATTCCGCGTCGAAATCCAATTTCGCATAATATATCGAATATATTATTTTATCGATTAATTCCAAATTTTATCGCTAATGAACATGATTGAAGTATTGGATTTAACCAATTTGGTCTAATTTGTCCAATTTGAAGAAATTGAAAAATTAGGGTTCATGACCAATTCCAAATTTGGGGCTTTTCATATATGTTGTGCATTTGGATGTGTATATGATGCATATAAGGTTTCATGTTCATTGGATTACATCTTGATGTGTTTTGAAGCATGAAATCACAAAATGCACAAATCCCCCCTTTTTATGAGCATTCGGCCAAATGGCTTAAAATTGGGATTTTGTGTTGCCTTGGTGTTTTGATGTTTTGAACATGCTAAGTTCATCTTAGAAATGATTTAGAATCATTCAAAATTGATTTGATCAATTTCGGACTAAAATGAACAAAATACCAAGTGTAAGGGCAATTCGGTAAATTCACCTAAATATGATTTATTGAATTTTATTTTCAAAATTTGATTATTGGAATATTAATAAATATGTTTATTTAATTAATCCGAGAAAAAGTTTTGAAATCGGAAAATTTGATTTTCCACCGTTTCCGCTGCGTTACCGGATTCTGCCCCTAAAATACCCCAACAGAGGTATTACTGCAACACTCTGGGTATGGAGACGCAACCGCGATGCCTCGGGTATGGGGTTTAGCAAGCCGGGTATGGCACTCCGGGTATAGAGATATTACAGCGACGCCTCGGGTATGGGGTTTAGCATGCTGGGTATGGCACTCCGGGTATGGAGATATTACTGCGATACTTTGGGTATGGAGACGCAACCGCGACGCCTCGGGTATGGGGTTTAGCACGCCGGGTATGGCACTCCGGGTATGGAGATATTACAGCGACGCCTCATGTATGGGGTTTAACATGTCGGGTATGGCACTCCGGGTATGAAGACACTATTATGACACTCTGGGTATGGAGACGCAACCGCGACACCTCGGGTCTGGGGTTTAGCACGCCGGGTATGGCACAACCAAATCAACTCAATCCAAAGAGTTTTGCAGGAAAATGGCACTCCGAAAATGGAGCACGGTTCGGAAATGGACCACTATCACATCAGACACCGAAAATGGCAATCTGAAAATGGAGTACGGTTCGGAAATGGACCATTATCACATTAGACGCCGAAAATGGCACTCCGAAAATGGAGCACGGTTCGGAAATGGACCAAGGAAGGCCTAACCCATCGGAATAGGAAACATATCCATGCATACATACATACATATCACATAAATGCAATTTTTGTTTTGTATTCGCAGGTTTATAGCGGCAAAGCCATCTCATCAAGTAACGGTTCAAAAATGAACCACATTCTCGCACAACATGGTTCGAAAATGGACCACAACAGATGCCGAAAATGGCGCTCCAAAATGGAGCACACGCAGCAGATGCCGAAAATGGTGCTCCAAAATGGAGCACACACGACAAATGCCGAAAATGGCGATCCAAAATGGGGCACACACGACAGATGCCGAAAATGGCGCTCCAAAATGGGGCACACACGACAGATGCCAAAATGGCGCTCCAAAATGGAGCACACAAGACAGATGCCGAAAATGGCGCTCCAAAATGGGGCACACACGACAGATGCCGAAAATGGCGCTCCAAAAATGGAGCACACACGACAGATGCCGAAAATGACGCTCCAAAATGGATCACACACTACAGATGCCGAAAATGGCACTCCAAAAATGGAGCAGAGTTCAAAAATGGACCACCAGATCAACTCAGTTCGAAGCAGCAGGCAAGTCAGGTGTTAGCTGGCGAGCCAGGTAAGTAAAATATATATTGCATAACTTTGATAAGATTGTCATTGTCACACACTGCACAAGTCCCATCAAAGTGGGGGCGACTGTAGGCACTGCATTTTTGCATGTAAGTCCCGGTGATGAGTCTCACATGGAGACACTACCTCTTTAAATTGTGGAAGTCGCGGAAAACGGACGTCGAAAGGGAAAAGTCAGGAATTGACATCTTATTGGATTTAATTCGCTTGTTTAGCTTCAGGTTTGCTTGTTGGACCTCTGTTTTAAAACACATCCCTAGCCCAAAACCAATCCAACACACCAAGCCCACCAAAATAACCAACCACACAGCCATAATCCCTCCAAAATAATAAATTCACACATTAAACACAAGTTGAAATCCTAATAAGTCACCTTCCTAAACTAAATAAAATCAAATCAAATCTCATCAAACACTTTCCTAATTCAATTAAATCATATCCCTAACCAAAAGAGAAGAAATCAAATCAAATTAAATCACATCCCTAATTAAATAAATTTTTCCTTAAGACACACTAATTAAAAGATACTCCCATAATTACAAAATTCTTTCCCTATTCACATAAGGTAAACCCCAACCCTTGCCTATAAAAGAAGCATAAACCCAACCTTGAAACCCTTAGCTCATTCTCACATCTACTCAAAAAATAGAAATAAACCCTAAGCTTCACGCCACTCCCTCTCTCTCGTCTCACACATGCGCAAAATAAACACACAAACCTTCATCACGTGACCACACGCGCCCCTCATCACCACACGTCCTCATCTCACTCATCATCATCGGCATATGCAAAATAAACAAACACATGAAAGAACCCTAATCACGCATCCAGCCCCTGACTCATGCACCAGAACAAACAGCCAACACCTCTCCCATGCACTCGGCACCCTTTACTCTCGGTAACAAACCCTAGTGGAACTATCTCCCTTTCTTCATGGCCACAAACCTTAAGACACATCTTCTCTCCACTGACGCACCAAACCCCTCACAAATAACCCTTGACTCACGCCTAAACAACCCTCACATTCATGCCATCCAGCAACCTTAAAACCACCCTTGTCCACTGCACTGAATCATCCTAGCTCCCCCGCCTCTCATTCACCGTGAAACTGCCCCCTGGCTCACGCCCCCCCTGCGCCAGCAACTCCGCCCAAACTGCCCAGTTTTGCCGCACCAAACAGCCCAATTTCTGCCCAGTTTTACCGTACATTCTGCCTCCAAAAAACTGCACAGCCTATCAACGAAAAAAATAGCCCCAAACTGCCTCACATTCACCGAATAAAACAGCCCACACAGCCCCCGTAAAACCCGCAAATCGTAAGCCAAAATAGTTCCGCTTTACCACAAAACAGTAATCCCAAACCATGACCAGAAGCACCGTAAAATGGAGTAAAAATAACAGCCCAAACAACGAAACATTGAAGGAAAATATTGAACCAGTGAACCAGAGGAGTTGCAGAGCATCAACCCTTCCGACGGCCGTGTAACGCGCTTACGAGAGACGACTTAAGAGGTTAGACCTGATGGCACCCCTTTTATTTATTATCCTTTATTTTTTATTTATTTTATTACTTTATTTCGCATGAGTATTGTGGATTGGTGCATGATGTGATTCCGGATGAACGAAATATGTGTTCTCTCTTGCGGTATATCGGATGGAAACCCGGACGTAAATTCCGTAGCCGAATCCGAATGGACGGTATTGCGGTTTGCACTCGGGATACAATGCCACGTACCACTTGAGAGACACATATTTCGTTTCATCCAACCTTGTGTTCGAGCATGATTTAGTATAGTATGTTATTTATTTTTTAAGCATAATTTAGTCTAGTACGTTATTTATTTCTTAAGCAGGATTTAGCCGTTAGTACGTTGTTTCTTTATGCATGATTTAGTTATTTTCTTTCGCAATAGGAGTCTAATGTACGTTTATGTTTAGATTGTTATTTATTTTTCGTGTTTGATAATTCAACATGCTCATGAGATATTTGTGTGATATCGTATGTTTTGCCGTTGTGACGACCTAATTTAAAAGCATGCAAACTTAGATATAGGATTTATTCTATTGAATGCGAACTAGATATAGGTTATCTGTGAATATAGATGTTGCGTAGATTCGATTAAGTTATTGCACAAATCATTTCATTACAAGTGGCATAAGTAAGGGACCATTCTGAACCCAACGTTTTGAGGTATTCCCTTGCGAGGGGTGAGTGCGGCCTTAAATCATTTTCCCGATTCATACTGGGTGGCGACTCCATTATTCTCCGGTTTAGTTCCCCGCGGGCTATTCCGTACTCCCGACTAGGCCGCGAGCCTAAGACAGCGTCGTCGATTTCTGTGACCTACAACCAGATTCATACTAGTTGGCTATAGTGCAAGTGGGAGATTGTTAGAGATATGCCCTATACCCAACTTGTGGATATCTTATATGTACATGTATTTGTAATATGTTCATTAATTAATAAAATGACAATTTTTATTATACGTATCTTACATAACTTATATGAATCATCAACACTATAATAAAACCATTGGAGTAATAAGACGATGGCTTACATGCCTTATGAGAATCATTATTCTTAAATGTTTATAGTCATAGTTTTGTGAATAATCTGGGCGTTCACAAAGCGGAGAGACTAACATGATGATATGATCTGTCCTTAAGTGGGTTAACCGATCTCATAGGCTACAAACGGAGATCCGTCTGCTTGGTGTATCAAATGGATACATGAGTTGCTCGTGTCCATCGAACTGACCGCCGAAAGTTTTCATATGAAGTGTTTATCCTATGTGTCTATGAGAATTTTCATGTATCGATTATATTACTAGTCCTTAGACTTGAGGTCGTTACAATCTTATGTGTGGATAAAATAACTTTGACATTCTCCTTCCACAGTTCAAAAGATCCGGTCATAAGGGTATGATTGGGTCATTTGTTGAAACACATGAAGTTTGTAAAGATATGATGAGTGGTAATTATATCACTATTTCCCACTCATTTAACCTAATATTTTGTATAGTTTCTTGAGTTTTGTGAATATTTTGATGAGTTTTGTGTTATTTTGTAGATAAATAAAGTTCAGGACTCTGGAGGTGATTTGGGCCAAAACAGTGAAAATTGGACAAAAAGGGTATTTTGGTAATTTTCCGCATCGCGACGCGCAAGCCTATGGCGTCGCGACACCTAACGTGGGCCGAACAGTGCTAACGTGCGCTGGTTCCACAAGTCAGAATCTGAGAAATTTGACTTTACTAACGTGCATCGTGACACGTGTCACCATCACAGCCGATCTGCTAACGTGCGCCGTGCCACATGTCCTCATCCTACGGTGCTGACAGTCACCATCGCCACGTGTCGCCACATGTCACTCCACCTGTCAGCCATGTCATCGTCCACATCACCGGTTGACTGAGTCAACGTGCCACATCATCGCCACGTCATCATCAGCCAATCACAGCGTGCCACGTGTCGCAATTCTATGGTGCCGACAGTCCCTTTCGCCACGTGTGCCACGTCAGCGCCACGTCAGCATCAATTATTGACTCACTTATCCGAAATTGACACGTGGCATATAAGAATCTTCATCAGCCAATCAGAAGCCGCCACGTATCACAATAATTGAGCTCCAACCACCATGCCACGTGTCACCTTATCACCTTATCCAGAATCGCCACATGTCATCACCTCAGCATGCCACGCCAAAAAGCATTGGCATCGCGACGCCAAAGCCCTTAAAACTTATTGTATAGTTCCCCTTTCAAAATCACATACTGGGACTTATTTTTCTTGAGTTATTAATTTTGAAGCTATCTAATTTACTTGTATCTAATTTTCTTTATTTTATTCTGTAATTTTTATTTCTTTCTTTTGTTTTCAGGTGATTGAAAAATGGAACATTATTCGGAGATTGAAAGATCACGAGCTTTACTAGAAGATACACCCCAAATCTGGGAGGAAAAGTCCGGTTTTCTGAGGCCTGTTGTCCAGCCCAACAACTATCACTGGATGTCAGAATCAAGCAATACTACATTTGCTCAACAGAACGCAATAGGGAGATGTGACATATGTAATGGTAACCACCCGAGAGATCATTGCGAGTACAACTACAATCCAGGGTGGCAGAGCTATCAAAATCCTCATGGTACGAAGAACCATCATATTTTCCATCTTATCCACCATCTATCTACGATCTTCATCAAGAACCAAAACCATCAGAAGAAGATCAGATGATTGACATGCTCAAAGATTTATTCAAGAAACAAGACGAAAAGTTGGATACAATGCTTGAAACATATCAGAATCAACTCGAAAGTATTCAGAGACAATCAACATCTATTCAGAGGATGACAGATCAAATGAGACAATTCACAGAAAACCAGAACTATTATTTTTTTGAGTTGAGTCACGGGTTTGACCTTAAAACTCGACCTGATCCTATATTTTTTTTTATTATTTTTCTAAAAATTTTATTATTCTTTTAAAGTTCTTACTATTATTTCATTTATTTATTATTTTTGTTGTCTTGAAACTTTATATATATGATAATTTTCGAGACATAAAATAATTAATATTAATATTTCAAAATTATTAATTCATTTTAAAAAAATTATTTTTTTGCCGACCCGACCCGATCCGACTGAATTTCACTTCCTTGTGACCCGATCCGACTGAATTTCACAAAATTTTAAAAAATCTGACCGATCCAACTCGTGAACACCCCGAACTATCACTATGGTCTAATAGCCAAGGAACTTTAAGATGCCTGAGTCTTCCCTAATATTTTTTTTAAGACATAATGAAGACTTGCAGAAGGAATATCGTTACAGTAACAAATTGAGAGACGCCCACAGTTCTTACCATGGACTTGAAAGCATGGAATTAGTAAGCAGAAAGAAAGAATATCCGACTGGACAAGTTGACAACGCCAGTTTGACAGTGGGGCTTGCGTTTGAGATCCATACTCGAAACAAACAAACAAACAAACAAAACTACGCAGTCACTCGCAGAGAAAGCGTGCTTGTTCAATTAGTATAAAAAACAAAGCAATCAAAACTCATTTTAGGGTTCTTGGATATGGAGAAGGTGGTTGCTGTGATCATGGTTGGCGGGCCCACTAAAGGTTTTTCATATTAGTTTTGTTTTATGTATCCATGTAGTTTATGTGTATGGAAGATGATAATTGTTCTTTGATTATTTTGAAGGGACTCGGTTTCGGCCATTATCTTTCAATACACCAAAGCCACTGTTTCCATTGGCTGGGCAGCCAATGGTTCACCATCCCATTTCTGCTTGCAAAAGGGTTTGTCTTTTTTTTTTTCTTTTAGTTACTGTAATTTTAATGTTTTATTGGCTGAATTGGTGTATTGTTATTGATTTGAATGTTGTTTGTTTAGATACCAAACTTGGCTCAAATATTTTTAATTGGATTTTACGAGGAAAGGGAATTCGCCTTATATGTTTCTTCCATATCTAATGAGCTCAAAGTGCCTGTGAGGTGACTCAGCGATCTTATGTCTTGTTTTTATCATAATTATAGGCCTTTTAAGTAGCATAGATTTGCATGTTATTGATATTCATCACCTTGCACTAGATACTTGAAAGAAGACAAGCCACATGGTTCAGCTGGTGGCCTTTTTTACTTCAGAGATAGGATCATGGAAGACAATCCGGTTCGATCTTAATTCATGTTCCGTTTCCTCTCTCTCTCTCCTTTTCGGCTCATTTGATTCCAAATATGCCTGAGTTTCACCACTAACATCGTCACTCATATGTTGTATTTATTGTTATTGAGCAGTCACATATCTTTTTGCTGAACTGTGATGTTTGCTGCAGTTTTCCACTCCCTGATATGCTTGGTAAACTTTCTACTTCTTATAATGGTATAGAGTTATGACTGTGATTGTATTTATAAGTAGTTGCTGCTTCTGTTGTTTATGTCTGCAGAAGCCCATAAAAGATATGGTGGGATGGGAACTATGCTAGTAATCAAGGTTGGCTCGTGTAGAGATTCGTTTTCTTTAATCATTTATTCAAATTCTCCAGATATTTATCATACAACTCATTCTTCATTGGAAACCATCTGTTTCTCATCGTGGACATTACCCCTACATGTGCAGGTTTCTGTTGAATCCGCCCACCAGTTTGGTGAGTTGATTGCTGATCCAATCACCAAAGAACTGTTGCACTACACAGAGAAGCCTGAGACTTTTGTACGCTCTCTATCAGCAAATTGTGAAGTTTTTCATAGCTGATTAGTCTTACTGATTTTCTTGAATTTTTAACTTCCATTTTCTTAAGGCTTACAATATTCATCAAATGCAGGTAAGTGATTTGATAAACTGTGGTGTCTATGTCTTTACCCCAGATATCTTTACTGCAATTCAGGGTGTCTTCACTCATCGGGAGGACAGAGGTTGGTCTTTATTCCCTTCAGATTGGTTAAATATTTTCATTATGTTTCATACATTTGAACATGGTTGTCCTGGCGAATAGCATCCTCTTTTTTTCTTGTGCCTTTTTGCCTGTAAAATTATATATAAATAAGTCAACAAAAATGCTATTCAAAGTGATCAAAATTTTGTTGTTTCCTTGACTGCTTTTCGTCTTTTTTTGACATACTTCCTCCGGTTCTTGGTGTCATTGTGCTGATTACAGGTATACCACACAACGTAAATGTATCATTTGATCTGCTAGATGCTTTGCCTTTGTTTGAAAAATTGGAAACACCCTTATCATAGGATGTGGAAAATGTATCCCATCTTTAATCCTAATGTTTAATGCTCATGCGTAAAGTATTATTTTGGAAGTACCTACCAAACCAAAGGTTGTAACCAGACTAAGAAGTTAGAATCATAAACTTTTTGGCTCAAAAATGTAATCTGAATCCAAAGATGGTGAAAGTTCGTTCTCTGTTAATTTTTCAGCTATCTGATTATTGATATTTGGTCAAGTTATGAGGGAGAGGACTATAGTTTCAGATATTTAGGCTGGTTTGGATTAGATGCCAGAATGGAATGTTTCTTGCTACTTCACTTGTATTATATAAATTATTTGTGTGAACAACTTCGGCCAGTATTGGTGCTCTATGCATATGAATTCTCGATGAAACCAATGGGTTGCAGTAGCCATTGGGCAATTGGACTTGATGGTTTCAATGAAATTTACTACATCCAAGGTTCTCCTCTGCAATTTCTTATAAGAAATGTCATATTGAATTCAAATGTGCAAATGATGATCTTCTTGACTCTTTTTTGTCTTTTTTAATTCATTCTTTTCTGGGCCTTGGTTGATCATGGTTAAATGATGTTATCGGATAATCCCTATCATAAAACATATGAATTATCATTTATTCTTTTATCGTGGTTTCTTATATTGAGGACTTTATCTTCAAATCTGAATAAATATTTTTATGACATGCTGCACTTGAACAATCATTTATAGGGTCAGCTGCATAATCTCCAGCTTTGACATATATATTGGCTATCATTTCAATGTCTAATGAACACCAGATACTGCATTTTACATGCACAATATTTGCAGAATCTGGTTGTTCCTTTTGATGTGCTATATGAGGAGAAATATTTTCAGCCTTGTTGATACCTAACTAGCAATTTGATAATTGCAGCTAACATAAGGCGGGTTTCCAGCTTTGAAGCTCTTCAGTCTCCAACAAGGTCGACCTCTTATTGGTTATATTCTTTGAAATATTGAATGGTTTACTGTTTTTTATTCTAAATTTCAGAAAACATGTGAAAGAAATGGCTAAACTGTCGCCCCAACCAGTTTAGGGTTTGTGATTACTATTTGGTTCTTTTGTATGTATCCATTTCGGTCGTGTGTGTATTAAAAAAATGGTCTATAAGCGAAATGTTTTGTGTACGATTGGAGAGGTGTACACCTCAAGTCATTTGGTTATCACTGCATGAGCTTTCAGATTTATCTCAGAATATTAGGATAATTTGCAAGCTTTTACATTTCCTACTTGAATTGAACTCTCACTCTCAATCATATGGCATATATGGACAATCTTTGTTACTCTATTAGTATTCAAAAATCAAAAGCTGCAGTTTCTCTTTAGTCTCTATTTTTAAGCGGATATATCCTCTTCTCAACAGGGCTCTTCATGTAGATTTTGTACGGTTGGATCAAGATATTCTGTCTCCTCTTGCCGGAAAGAAGCAACTATATACATATGAAACAATGGATTTCTGGGAGCAGATCAAGACTCCAGGGTAGAGTTATTCTGCCATAATTTTTTTCCTTTTTCCCAACAGATTAATCTGCCTTGACTGAAAACTTAGTTTCTACATTACAGGATCTCTGTGAAATGTTCATCTTTGTATCTTGCACAATTTAAAATTACATCACCTCAACTTTTGGCCAGTGGAAATGGAAGTAGTGCTATTGTTGTTGGTGATGTGTACATTCATCCCTCTGCAAAAGTTCATCCAACTGCGAAGGTGATTAATCTCATCTTCTTCTAACATACTGTCCTTAGCTGTATCCATTGTTCTCGGTTATTACATCTATAACATCAAATATAGTATTCAAAGGGTAGTCACGTTTCTTTTCTCTTCTCTCTTCTAAGGATATACTCATGTCTTAAATGCCAGACCCGCCCTTGGAGATGTGAAAGCAATTCTTGAATATATGGTCCTGCACAGTCATGACCAATTTTAATACAGGTCATGTTGCTGAAACCCTTATTTCTTAATTGCCAGTCTCTCTCTCCAAGAGCTCATAGTTTATTGGATGAAGGATTTCAAGCTTAGTGATTTCACACAGTACTCAACTAACCCCATTAGGCCATTACAGTTGTCTTTGGTTTCTGATGATGCTATTTCTGTCTTTGGCTTCTGATGATGCTATTTCTGTCTTTGGCTTCTGATGATGCTATTTCTATATTCACTGTGATTTGATGAGTCCTGGAAAAGCTACAAGGCGTGGCCTTTCCCATTACAGCCATGCATTGATCTTCATCAAGGCTATCTACAATCTTTTTTGCTTAGAAATCTGAAGTCTGCCATAGATACTTTCACTAAGGGCTGTACAAACATCCATGACGATGACTTCCCTATTGCAGGACATTTGTTAAAGGCTTGATATTGCATTGCGAGCCCAGATAGCAAGATTAAAAAAAAAAACATTACCATTGAACCAAATTCAGTTGTCACATGGAGAACAAATCAATTGGCATCCTCACTATCAGAAATGTAATGCCTAACAGTATTCTGGTATATGCTGTGGAAATTCAAATTGTATTCTGGAAGCCAGTACATTTTGGTGGTTCATCGGCTCAAGAAATGGTTCATTTTATGATTTATCTAGTGATTTCTAGTAAAATGTACTAAGAAGAATGTTTTGAGGAGCAAATTGAACATGCTTCTTCACGAGGTGGCAATATAAGAATGTTTTGTTTATAAGATTCATTTTTCCTGGGTTATAGTTGGGTGCTCATGTTATCATTTCTGATCTGTCAAAGCTTAAATGGTACAGAACTACACTGACACTGCTTAGACAGAACATAGTTACAGTGGCGCTGAGTACTTTCTGTGCCATACCCCACATTTTCCTTTTGGATTACTGTGTGTACTATGTATTGGATGTATTTTCTAGCTTTATGATTTCCTTCTGCCAAATTTCCTTGCTAATTCGATAGTTTCTTTCTGAACAGATTGGTCCAAATGTCTCTATTTCAGCAAATGTCCGTGTAGGAGCCGGCGTCAGGCTTATAAGTTGCATAATCTTGGATGATGTTGAAATTAAGGTATTGAATGGTTTATACAGCAATGATATCTACATTCCTGTAGAAGGGGAAAATGATATATTGTATTTTCTCCTGACAGGAAAATGCAGTTGTTTTAAATTCTATCATTGGATGGAAGTCATCTCTTGGGAAATGGTCACGTGTTCAGGCAAGTCTACAATTTTAGATTGGCATTTTCAAATGAACTTTGTAGAATTTTTAGGATTCTCCTATTGTAGTTTAGAGAAATGAAATCTTACAGATTAAAGGACACAAGTCCATATTCTATATAATTAATTTTCCATCAAGGAACTGCATTCTAAACTTGAGATGATATGCTTATAAGACTGGTTAAATATAATTTATTAAATTTCACTACTACTTTTGATTTAGATGTTATGTCCCTAAGCCTTGGAGAATGGTTTCAGGTGCAACAACAATTTATTGATTGCAGCGTTTCATTTTTACTTTTGATAATTAAACTATTCGTAGCTAATCTGTATATAATAGTTTCATAAAAAAAATGAAAACTTTTATTTTGAAATCGGAAAATAAGTGTACAGAGGAATACCAATATTGTCCTAGGAAACTTATGAATACTGCTGCTAAAATTACCAGAAAAACTTTGAGAGTTAAAGTGAGGCCTGTTATGTCTGGTTATTGCGGCTACTTGATAAGTCATTTGACTGATTCAGGGTGATGGAGACTACGATGCAAAGCTTGGAATTACAATCCTTGGTAATGATCACGGCCTCTTCATTTATTCATTTAATGGTTTCAAACGCGCACACTCAAAAGTGGAAACTTAAAACACTTGAACAGATTATTCAAAGTTGGAACGTCTTGTGCAGGAGAAGCTGTTACCGTAGAAGACGAAGTTGTGGTGATCAACAGCATTGTTCTTCCAAATAAGGTTCTTAATGTTAGTGTACAGGAGGAGATCATTTTATAACAACTTTGAGATTTCATGAGGTCTCTAGTCAACATCTCAACTTTTCCGGTTTTAAAAAAAGTTACATTGCACAGTTGAGGTATAATAAAATTACAGGAGGTTTTTTATTGTATTTTTTAATTTCTTACACTGCAAATATTTCAATTTGGGGTCTACCAAATGTCTCAGATTTGACTCAAGTTCTGATTTTTAACTTCATTTGCCGACAAATTATGAATTACAATGAATAAAAGGTCAGTGTTTTCTCTCTGACAGAAAAAAAAAAAAAAACAAAAGAGGAAAAAAATTCTGGTGTGACAAATCTTAACTCAATATCAAAAGTGTTTAGGGAGTTGGTTTCAAAACCTTGTTTGCATCTCTAAAGAGTTTAGGGATTTTGTTTTGTGAGTGAAGCCCACACTTCTTTTGTTGGTAGTGAGACATAGCTCAGATGATCATTCGGAGTTGTAACAAACTTTCTTCTTCTTTCTTTTCTCTACACACACGGCAGTGTTTGTGTTTGGGGCTTTGATATAGCATCGATAGAGCACTCAAGACAACACACAAATCATTAGGCGCAGGCCACCGCGTCGCGACTCTAACATAGTGTTGCGACGCGCCAAAGAATAAAAATCAGGCAGAAACTTTAAGGCATAGCGAGTCGTGACGATAGTTCTATCGGGTCGCAATGGAGAGACGATCGCGTCGCGACGTAAACTCTTTCGCGTCGTGACGCCCATAAGAAGAAATTCGAGACAGAAAGTTGTGACATTGAGCGTCGCGACACAAATCACCACGCGTCACGACGCAAATCACTATCCGTCGCGATGCGAGGCTTAAACGCAAAGGAGCTTGATTCACACCATGCATGATGGTTATTCGAGGCTGTTCTGGGGCTGAAATATTGTTAAAACAGAAGCAAAATATCTGATCAGAGGCTGGTTAGATTCGGCCAAGAGAGGGAGAGAGCATAAAAAAATTCTAGGTTGATCCCGATGCCTAAGGTGTTTCTGCTGTGCGAGGGAATGTGTTTCCTACAATTGACATCAAGAGCGAAGTTAAAAAATGTTCTTAAACCTTATCATATTAATTAAAAATTTATGTTTTAATGATTTATATGAGATATAAATTGTTGGTATACATGTTGTGATGAGTAGGCACATTTTAATGTTCATGTGATGAATGTTTGTTTTAGATTCATGTGATGAATGTATTGCTTTGATTAAAAATTTTCTCAGCTCTTATTTTTGTGTTAATTTTGATTTTTGGAATGTGTGGCTATAAGACAAATTTTTACAAGTGTTGTAAATTTATTTCCTATGTAAAAAACTCAAGTTGTAATATTCTATGCATTTTGGAGTGTCGATGCCGCCAAAGACTCAACACCCCTCTCTGGAGCGAGATTAGAAGACCAAATAATGCCTTGAAAAATTTTGTACTGATTAGATTAGTATAGTAAAAATAGGAGTTCGGTCAATGTAATTTTATTTTATATTATATGAATGTTTATTTCAAATTTTTTTAATAACATTGTTGGGGTGAAAGCAGCGGAGGGCGCGATGGAGGGCGAAAAAGGTTTTTAAATATTTAAAATTTTTCTGAGCGAATTAATTAATATCAAATATTATTAATTCACTCAAAGTAGTTTAAATATATTATTTATTAATAATTAATAATATAATATATTTCGTTACACGATGAATTATTTGAGGAAAATATTTTTCGACAAATTCTACGCATAACAAGCAAACGGTCAATCCGGTTGACCAACTGCCAAGCCGGGCCAACCTGGTCACTTGGACAGTGTTCGCTCAGCCTTTGGGCTGCCCGAACATTGCCCAGGTCGCTAGTTTCACAGCCGTGACATAGCGAGCCAGTTTCGACGCGAATTTCGCCATTTCTCGTGTTTTCACCCCGAAACAATTTCCGAAATTTATCCATCACTCAATACACATCCAAAATCATCCAAATAACATATTTATAAATGAAAAATATTATGTTTTATTACATGAAAGCATATCTGATCCAGAAATACTTTTGTCCAATTTTCATGCCGTAATTCAATTTATTCACAAATTAATCATAATAATTTTGCACCAAATTTAATCACAACATAAAGCCTTGAGAACAATTCTAGGCAATATTAGAGTGGTAACATCACTCTAGAATGACAATTCTTAATTTTGAGATTAATTCCCTAATTAATCATTTTACACATGCTTATAAAGAAAACTATTAAGGTTATTAAACAATCAACACCAAGTTTTTGATCCATATACATATCCAAGATACATATAATTTTAAGACATGCAAAATATATATCCAATACATATTTTAATGCTTAAGAAACAAAAATTAAGAAATTAAAAATTGGAAACTTTTAATTACCTTAATTCCAAGCTCCAATTTTTCCAATTCCTTTTCCTTGGTGTTATTTGCTTAATTCTCAAACCCTAACCCCTCTTTTCTTTTATTTCTCCACACATGAGAAGTGATTAAACTTGTAAAATGAAACAAGTTTCATTTTTATAGTAAAAAAAAACTAATGGCAGAAAATTTGATGTATTTTTCAAAAAAAATTAATCATTTTTTGTGGCAAAACATTTGACACCATTTTGATCTTATCTAAATTGTAATTATTATTATTATTTTTGTTAATTAAAGCCATGTATCCAAGCTAATAAGAATATTCTAATAATATTCTTATCTAAATAAATAAATAAATAAATTAACCTTTTAATTAATTTATTTCATTTAATTAAAAAAAAAGATAAAATAATATTATGGAATAATATTCCAAGAATATTCTTCCATTTTATCATTACTAATAATTATTTAATTAATAATAATAATAAAACAATTGTCAAAATTCAATTAGTTAATAATGTGTATCTAATCTAAATTATGTATTGTATACAAATACACATTATTTAATACGCATGTGTAAATTATGAATAATCTGAATTATCCATAATTAATTGCCCAAGTGCTCAACGAGTACACTTTATATTGTGGGACTCTCTAGGTTAAAGTTTGTCTGTCTCGAAAATAATTTCCATGTCCGTAATTCGTCCACTCACAAATTACGACGACCATAGATAATCGAGCTGAACTATCCAAGTCGAAGTCATCGCATATATATAATCCATCTGTCATAGGTTATCCGAATTGTTCCGGAGATATAGATTAAACGTCAAATCTCCGCTATGAACAATTCATGTGTCGTGACATATTTATGATTCTAAACAAATATTCGGAACTCGTTTCCGAATCATACCTCGGCCAAGGATTTCAAAGAATCACAAATTGGATACCTAAATCCCGTACATGGGACTAACAAATCCTCTCTGGATACATCACAAGATATCGTGAGTATCGGTCCATACCCGACGAACATGCATAGGTCTGATCTTAAAAGATCATTGACGTGACTGTCATCAAAGTATGGAGGATATCTCACATATCCATAGTGGTATCACAAGTCTAAGGAACTAATATGCTATTCGACTCGTAAAGATTCATATTGACGTTTGTGTACCATCTATCAGGAATCTTCGACTGAGTCGTTCAGTATTTATCCAATAAATACCTACGTGTCTATATGCGTCTCCCAAGACTCATGGTTTACTGAGACAAACCATTAGAAAAATTCTAATATACGACATGTACCGGTCTCATTGGTTTACTAACCGACCAAGTATGTAAAACTTGACTAGGAACAATTTTAATAATGAATTATATTGTGACATATCTCAGTAACAATGGTGGCGCTTTTGCAATTACGTCAAAACTATTCATTCTATGGTCTCTTACGTCTTTACCATATAATAGAATATATTGATGAATATTACTCAATTGTATTCATAATAAAATATAAATGTACATTGTATTTACAATAAATACAACAAAAATTGACGCGCCGAGCACCAACTCCGACAAACATGTCATATAACTTAGGGTGTTTACTCTTGCGCCATAATATATAATAGATGCATATATATTCTAGTAATAAAATGTCATTTGATGAAATTTAAAAGAGTTAAATTGGAATATGATATGCATGAAAATAGATTAATAAAATTAATTGGTTTAATGGTTTAAAAATTTAAAATTTAAAATTTAATACACATGAGTTTTATAAGTGCATTATGTTTTCCATTGGTATATCAGATGGAAACCCGGATGTCAATTTCATAGCAGATTCCGAATGGACGGTAGTGTGGACTACATTCGTGATACAATTTCACGTTCCATTGGAATTTATAATGTGCTTATATTAATTAAATAGTTTAATTAAAATTTATCCATCTGTCGAATTTTAAATTTTAAACTTGTTAGTGAACTAATATTTTAAATGTTAAAATAAATTAGTTCACTAAACCAAACTTAATTAAATTAGTTTTGTTGATGATGATTTTTGTATCCGAGATTATTCGAAATATGGAGAAGGGTATTAAGGGAATTTCACTTACCAAGATGGGAGCCCAAGATCTTTGTGAAGATGAGGGTCCAGGCCCAAGGCACAGAGGCGTTCGAGCAGACCAGCGGATCATATTCGGTTATAGTTGAAAATCGACTCGAGGATGCCGATTTTGATTTTATAACACTATGAATGGGACTCGGGATGAAGTAACTGAGGCATAATCACATACACCCGAGGAATGTGATCACTAGAAGAAACAAGTCAGATGCCCACGATTGAGCCACAAGCTTTCGAACATTTGTCAAGAATGTTCAGGAACTGCAAAGAGAAAGCGAAGGAAGTGAAGACATCTCTACCGACTCGACATGTTGATAGATGCAAGGAAGGAAGCCACTCGTCTTGATACACCGACCCGGGGACATAGGCCGGTGTTGTAGCACTATGCTCGCTTACAAATGATGTAAATCTTAAACTGAAGTTTGAGCCTCCTAAGGGCTGATGAGATAGGAGTAAGCCAGCGGCTGATGAGATGGAAAAGCGTCACAGGCTTATCCACTGACACACGAAACCGCGTGAGTGGTTGGAATACAGGTTGGCACATGGGCAGAGTGTGTAGAGGTTACCAAAAAAAGATGAATCAATGAGGTTTAGATTGCAGAGAGTAGTTGTGTCAGACGACAGAGCTACTATTTGTCGAGTGATAAGATAAATAAGCCAAAGAAATGATAGCAGGATAACGTGGCTGACGTCATGAATTGGTGAAATAGTGGATCTAGATGCACTTTATAAAGGGGTTGAAGACTCAGTTACAATGGTTGGTTAATTTTATTAGCAATTTATCATATTTTGTAACTTGTAAAGACAGAGAGAAAACTGAGGGTAAACGAGAGATAAGGAGGTCGGTATGACCCGGGGTGGTAATAAAAGTCATTTCTTCTTTGTTCCTGTGGACGTAGGTTGGATCCATTCCGCCGAACCAAGTTAAATCATTTGTCTTCTCTTTGTTTTCTGATTTTCTTGCCAAGTTTCCTTTGGTTCCCAACTAACCAAACAAATTCACTGCTTGGGGGAGGTTTGTTCGAGGAGTAGTTTTTTCCTGAATTACCCTTGGTACGAAAAATAGTCGTCAACAGTTGGTGTCATCTGTGGGGAACCGGTATGAAAAGCAGCAAACACACTAAGATGATGGTATGAAATGGAAACCACAGAACTTCAGAGGCTTCTACGATGGAATGGATGGAGAAGATAAAAGAAACCCTACGAAACGAGAGAGAAGATGCTCGAATGGAGAGTGAAACAACCAAAACCTTCATGAAGGCCATGTTGGAGAAGATTGAGAAGTGAGAAAATAAGGCAGGAGGGAGAAGTGAAGAAGGCCATAGCGGAAGGAGATATGAGATAGGAAGGGGAAAGAGGATCAGCGGAGTAGAAGGAGATCACGGAAATGGGAAAAGTACACCCTGAGAATGAAATCCATAGTCGTTGTCGGCACCGTACCGGCGAAAGATCGTGGGAAGAAGAGGAAGGCAGGCAAATGATGAGCGGAAAATATATCAACATTTACCGCCTCTTTTACTTAATATTTTGTTTAGTTTCTCGGGTTTGATGAACGTTTTGATATGTTTTAGTTTATTTTGCAGATAAAATAATTTTGAGACTTAATGAAATCATTTAGGACGAAATATGGGTCAAATAAGGGAAAAAATTGGACGGGCGTTTTAACGAAGTGCAGTTTTGGAAATTCTAGTTTTGTGCATCTGTCGTAATTTAGGTATAACTTTTTACTCCGATATCGGATTGAGCTGATTCAAGTTCCAGATTAAAGAAGACTCAAATATCTACAGCTTTGAAAGACAAAATAATTTCGAATTCTGAATATTTCATGCCCGAAATTGATGAACCATCCAGAAGTGTGTTGTGTGTAATTATTAAAGTCACTTTCAATCATTTTCAAAGCAAAAAATAAATTAATAAATAAATAATAAAAATTATCCAATCATCACCAAACATGATAAGAGATTAGTGGAGCAATTAATAATTGATTTGGTGGAGAAATTAGTGGAGCAATTAATAATTGATTTGGTGGATGATTTGATGGAGGCAAAATTTTGCCTAAAAATACCAAGCCATTTCATTAGTAAATTCATACTTTCTTCTAAGGAATTCCTTAAGAATACTAAGAAGATTGTATCTTGTTTGTTTATTTATAGCTTTCAGTAATTAATTTCTGCTTTCGCACTTTCTTTTCTTTACTTTTCAGTTTTTACTTTCCGCAATTTACTTTTACGCACAGTACTTTTCTTTCTTTAATTTTCAGTTTTTTTACTTTTCAGTAATGAGGAGGTAACTCCCCTTTGCTGGGGTAAAAGGTAAAACTTTTATTACTAATATTTAGATTAATCTCCCTTAATTATAATATATAAACTAGTTAAAACCTGACTTAACGAGGATACCGCCATATTGGTCGGTTGGTAATTATTTAAATTGGTTTTAACCTGACTAAACTGGATACCGCCTGATTGGTCGGTTGATAATTAATTATTAATTTGACTTAATCTGGATACCGCCTATATGGCTGGTTGGTAATTATCATGCAAAGTTAATATATTATATTAAGGGAGATATCTAAAATAGAAGTAATAAAAGAGGATTTTTTTACCTCAGCATTTTCTTTTATTGTAATTTTACTTTATTTACTTTCAGCAATTTACTTTTCAGTAATTTACTTTCAGCAATTTACTTTTCATCAATTTACTTTCAGCAATTTACTTTTCAACAATTTACTTTTCAGTAATTTACTTTTCAGCATTTACTTTTCAGCATTTAATTTTCAGTATTTAATTTTCAGTATTTAATATTCAGTATTTTACTTTATGTCTTTTATTTTATTTAAGTTTTTTTACTACTCGTAAATATGTGTCGTAACTAAGCCAGTTATCTGGGGTTGTGATGAAATCCAATATCACCGGTTTATAAGGGGTTAAATTATAGTTTGGATAATTTAAATGTTTACTTATTAAGTCTTAAGCTTAATGCGTCTTGTTAATTGGCCACTAATAAGATTGATGTGGTAAATCTAAAATAAACTTGACAAAGGAATTTTAGGTTTCAGCCTTAGACTTAATAGCCCACGATCTTCCTTGGGGATATATAACCCTTTAATAGATTTCCTTACAGGATAGACATATACCTGTCGGGCGGGGGTAGCCATAATTGGAACTTAAACTTAATGAATCCAGATAATTTGGTTGACATAGACATATGGTTCAATTGGGTTAAACTGGGTATTTGCGTCTGACCATCGACAGAGGCTTTTGCATAATTTAGTGTTCCAGGTTAGTAAACTGATTTATTACACAAACATAAAATAACCACTTCATCTTTAAAATGATATTGGAAGAAATCACAACCCTAGATAGTTTTTAATATTGAATTTTCTTAAACCTACATTCGAGCAATTTTATTTACTTGTTTTTAAATTCAAAACCTTCATCATTTCAAATCAATCAATCAACCTGTTAGATACTAGTAATCATTTGACCTCATAAAATTAATAGATGACGTATTAAGTCCTCGTGGGATCGATACTTTTTATACTACTTGAACGATACGTGCGTTTGCGTTATACGCGTGTGTTTACGCCGGTCAAGTTTTTGGTGCCGTTGCCGGGGACTTATTTATCTTTCACTATTAGTTTTGGGGTTAGATACGTTACTTGTATCTAATTTCTTTTTACTTATTGTTTTTGTTTTCTTGTGTTTCAGGTTCTCAGAAACTACATGAGACGAACCAGAAGCTTTGAACTTCGACCGCTTGACCCAGAAATTGAAAGAACCATCAGACAGTTGAGAAGGGAAAGGCGAGAAGGCCAAGAAGCAATCATTAACATGGAACCTGAAGCGTTGGAGGTTGCACCACCAATTCCCATTCGAGACAGAACCATTCCGGTGGTTGACAGACTCATTTCCTGTATTGTACTTCCTCCCTTACCAGCAAATGCGTGTGACATCAAAACATGCATTCAGTTGATTCAGCAGTCAGTTCAGTTTGGGGGGAATGCAACTGAAGATCCTAATGCCCACATCAGTAACTTCCTGGAAGTTTGTGGTACTTTCAACTACAACAGAGCATCAGAAGAAGCAATGAGACTGCGTGTTTTCCCATACTCCTTGAAGGACAGAGCTAAGCTTGGCTACATTCACTACCAGCAGGAAGTTCCAAAAGAAACAAAGCAACAGATGGAGGAAAAAGAAGCAAAGGAAAAAGAACAGATCATTCCACCTCTAACTTTTCCTCAACGTCTTCAAAAAGACAAATTGGACAAGCAGTTTTCTCGGTTCCTGGAGATCTTCAAAAAGCTGCATATCAACATCCCATTTGCAGAAGCCTTGGAAGAAATGCCTAGTTATGTCAAATTCATGAAAGACATTCTTTCACGAAAACGGAGATTGGGAGACTACGAAACAGTAGCATTAACGGTAGAATGCAACGCCATCATTCAGAGGAAACTTCCCCCGAAGTTGAAAGATCCTGGCAGTTTCACTGTCCCATGGACCATTGGAGAACATTACATCGGTAAGGCTTTATGTGATATATGTGCGAGTGTTAACTTGATGCCTTTTTCTATTTTCGGGAAATTACATATCGGAGAAGCAATGCCTACCTCAGTTTCATTGCAACTTGCTGACCGAACACTTGTATTTCCAAGAGGTGTTGTTGAAGATGTGATGGTCAAAGTAGACAAACTAATTCTCCCAGCAGATTTCATCATCCTTGACATGGAATAAGACAAAGAAATACCTATCATTCTTGGGAGACCATTCTTGGTTACAGGTAAAACTGTGATTGATGTGCAAAAAAGAGAACTAACCATGAAAGTGCAGGACCAAGAAGTGACCTTTAATATTTTCAAAGCCATGAAATTCCCGAGCGATGAAAAGGAAGAAGAATGCTTCAGAGTTGATGTTGTTGATAGTATTGTTCAAAATACTGAGCCAAATCCCACAGATACACTTGACGTTTGCATCACCAACATGACTGACAGTGAGCTAGATGCTGAAATCCTGGAATGTATCAACTACCTTGACAAACCATTCCGATTCAAAGCAACACCACCAGTTGAAAGCTTGGAACTGCCAAAGAAAGATCGAATCAAGCCTTCAATTGAAGAACCACCACAGTTGGAGCTGAAGTTACTTCCGAGTCATCTCAGGTATGCATTTCTTGGAAACTCTTCTGAATTACCTGTTATTATTTCTTCTTCACTAACATTGGAGGAGGAAGAAAAGCTACTGAGAGTGTTACGAGAGCACAAGAAAGCCATTGGCTGGACTATAGCAGACATTCGAGGCATTAGTCCATCATTTTGCATGCACAAGATCCTAATGAACGATGAGTACAAACCCACAGTGGAACATCAATGGAGACTCAATCAAATCATGAAGGAAGTCGTGAAGAAAGAAATCATCAAATTGTTAGATGCTGGCATCATTTACCCCATCTCAGACAGCAGTTGGGTAAGTCCTATGCAGTGTGTGTGCGAAGAAAGGAGGAATTACTATGGTTACCAATGAAAAGAACGAGCTAATCCCAACAAGAACGGTGACTGGATGGAGAGTATGCATGGACTACATGAAGCTGAACAAAGCCACGAGGTATGACCATTTTCCGCTACCATTCATTGACCAGATGTTAGACAGATTGGCGAGATATGAATTATATTGCTTTCTTGACGGATATTCAGGGTACAATCAGATTGCCATCGCACTAGAAGATCAGGAGAAAACCATATTTACATGTCCCTATGGTACTTTTTCTTTCCGCAGGATGCCATTTGGATTATGTAATGCTCCGCCACATTCCAGCGTTGCATGATGGCCATTCTCAGACATGCTGGAGCAGAGTATGGAGGTTTTTATGGATGACTTTTCTGTGTTTGGAGATTCTTTTGACCATTGTTTGCAAATTGGAAATGTGTTACAAAGGTGCGAAGATACAAACCTGGTACTAAATTGGGAGAAATGCCACTTCATGGTGCATGAAGGCATTGTTCTTGGACATCAGATCTCACAAAAGGGGATTGAGGTAGACAAAGCAAAGATAAAGACAATTGAAAAACTACCTCCACCAACATCAGTTAAAGGTATTCGAAGTTTTCTTGGACATGCAAGTTTTTACAGGAGATTTATCAAAGACTTTTCCAAAATTGTAAAATCTCTTTGCAATCTTCTGGAGAAAGATGTGCCTTTCAACTTCACCAAAGAATGCCAGGAAGCTTTTGAGATCTTAAAACAGAAGCTGGTCTCTGCCCCCTCATAGTAGCACCAGACTGGACCCTTCTATTTGAGGTAATGTGCGATGCTAGTGATTTTACTGTAGGAGCAGTTTTGGGACAACGCAAAGCAAAGATTTTCACACCATTTACTACTCCAGCAGAACTCTGAATGAAGCTCAACTCAACTACACAACCACTGAAAAGAGTTGCTTGCAGTTGTGTTCGTTTTGACAAATTCCGTCTTATCTGTTGGGTCCCAAAGTGGTGGTCCACACAGATCATTCAGCAATCAAAATCTGATCACGAAGAAGAAAGATGCCAAACCCAGATTGATCCGTTGGATACTTCTTCTACAAGAATTTGACGTGGAGATTCGAGACAGGAAAGAGACAAGAATTAGGTGGCAGATCATCTATCGAGGCTCGAGAATGGAGAAACAGCTGACAAAGATCTGTCAATCAAAGAAACTTTTCCAAATGAACAGCTGTTGCCATGAAACAACAGGAGTCCTTTGGTATGCTGACTATGTCAACTACATTGTGTCAGGAAAATGGCCGTTGGAATGGACAACTCAGCAACGGAAGAAGTTTTCAAAGAAGTCAAGCATTATGTCTGGGATGAGCCTTACTGTTCAAACGTTGTGCTGATCAATTATTGAGACGATGTGTTCCACAGGAGGAGGTCAACAGTGTTCTGCAGCACTGTCATTCATAACCATATGGCGGACACTTCAGCGGAAACAAAAACTACAGCCAAAGTCCTTCAATCAGGTTTGTTCTGGCCCACTCTTTTTAAAGATGCTTATCTTTTTGCTTTTCAATGTGACAGGTGCCAGAGAACGGGAAATATTTCCAGGAGAAACGAAGGACCATTGCAAAACATTTTAGAAGTGGAAATATTCGATGTGTGGGGTATAGATTTCATGGGACCGTTTGTTCCATCATTCGGAAACCTGTACATTCTAGTTGCTGTAGACTACGTCTCCAAATGGGTTGAAGCAATTGCATTGCCATCCAATGATTCAAAAGTGGTGATCAAATTCCTGAAAAAGAACATTTTCACTCGGTTCGGAACACCTCGTGAAATCATCAGTGATGGTGGCTCTCATTTCTGCAACAGATACTTCGATGCACTCCTATCTAAATACGGAGTTACTCACAAGGTTGCCACAACTTACCATCCACAGTCAAATGGACAGGTTGAGGTTTCAAACAGGTAAATCAAAAGAATCCTATAAAGAACCGTTGGATCAACAAGAAGGGACTGGTCAACAAAACTAGATGATGCATTATGGGCCTACCGGACAGCTTATAAGACACCCATTGGTATGTCCCATATCGATTGGTGTTTGGGAAAGCGTGCCATCTGCCAGTTGAGCTTGAGCACAAGGCATACTAGACACTGAAGAAGTTGAATTTTGATTCACAAGCTGCATGAGAGAAAAGACTTCACCAACTCAACTAATTAGAGGAATTTCGCCTACAGGCTTATGAGAATGCCAAATTGTACAAGGAAAAGACCCAAAAATGTCATGACCAAAAAATAGTGCACAGACAGTTGGAACCAAGGCAGCAGGTGTTGTTGTACAACTCGAGGTTGAAACTTTTCCCTGGAAAGTTGAAATCTAGGTGGTCAGGTCCATTTGTGATCAATCAGGTTTTACCTTATGGAGCGGTTGAGTTACTGGATCCCAATACCAACAACACATTCAAAGTTAATAGTCAGCGTGTCAAGCACTACTGGGGAGAATCATTTGAGCGACAAAAAGAAAGTGTTACACTTTCAGATCCAGCTTAACGTTCGAGAAGTCAAGTCTGGCTGACGACTTTAAACTTAGCGCTCGCAAGGAGGCAACCCATGCAATTTGTGTATATATTGTGATCTGGTGTGTTTTATTTTTGTGTGTTTAATTTTTTCAGGTTTAGTCATTTCACGATGGAAGAAGCTCTCGCAAATCTTCACAAACAATTTCCTTCTCTCCCTAAAAAATCTCTGATGAAAGTCTACAAAGCTCGCTTGGAATGGATGAGACTACTGATGATCAAAGGTATTCCTACTGACATTCGTTGGATTATTGAAGCACGGGTCCGATTGGCAGGTGAGTCTTCTGACTCTTTTATTTCACATCTGCCTGGCTTAGGAAGGAGCACCTATGAGAAGAGCCAAAGAAAAGAATGTGTGTTTGTATAAATGTGCTCGCATGTTTTTAATACTCGTGTCATTCTTTAGGAATGGTGTCTGATAACGCGAAGATAAGATTAATTCATTAGGGATGGCTTGAGTAAGGAGTCTTTGGATGACATATCTAAAACTCTTGAGACGCATCCCTGTGGATGTGTGTATCATGAAATTCGCATGTTATATGCACAATTCCAAAAGGAAAGACAACTGTTAAGTCTCGAGAATCTGACTCAAAAAGACCCTGTTTGCTAATTTATAAAAAATTGGATGGGAAGCTTGTCCCTGACGCATAGACGTCAATCAAGCCGTTACTTTTCTTGTAAATATTATATCTTTTTGTCATTTCTTAATAATTGTGATTTGTTTTGTTGTTTTTTTCTTTTATTTCTCCTACAGGATCCAGACCTTTTTGACTATCACGATATTATTTCGCTACTAATCGTCCTCTGGAAGATACTTGTGCTATTTTTACTCACCATTTTCAGGTACTATAAATTCAGCCTGTCATTGCACTTTTGAAGGCATCCAGAGTTGAGAAAGAATACATATAAAAAATGGAAGCCACTTCAAGAAGACTAGTGAAAACATCTGTGTGTTTTGCGGTAGTAGTGTTGGTGTTAAGCCACAATACGTAGAAGCAGCAAAAGAATTGGGTCGAGTCTTAGCTGCAAGAAATATGCACTTAATATATGGCGGAGGCAATCTTGGACTTATGGGGATCGTTTCAAAGGTCGTACAAGAAGGAGACAGTCACGTTTTGGGAATCATCCCAAAACCCTTGGTAGAAGCAAATCTTATTGAACCATCAAAAGAGAGGAACTGATTGTGCCAGGTATGTCTGAATGACTGGTAGAAATGATTAACCATGCTGATGCTTTTATTGCTTTGCTAGGAGGCTTGGGTACATTGGAGGAAATTTTTATTGTGCTATCTTGGGCGAATCTGAACATACACCAGAAACCAATTGGGCTGTTACAATGTTGATGGATTTTATGATTTTCTTTGTGTATTTCTTGATGATGCCCGGAGAAATGGGTTCGTGTCAAAACCTTTGAAAGAACTCCTCTTTACTGCCAGAACTGCTCCGGATCTAATTGATCAACTCTTAGCCTATGAACCACGAGTTGACCCTATCCTTTCAAAGATAAATTGGTCTGAGGACGATCATGGTAAGAGGCATCATGTTAATCTGGATCTTAACCTTTAATTTCTTGTAGAATTTCAGCTAACCAGGTACTACCTTCTAAACTCTTCTTCTGCTGTTTAAGACATTGGGACAATGTCTCATTTAGGTTTGGGGAGGGAAGGAATTAGTTGATCAATACCTTGTTTTTAGTTTGTGTGTTTTTTTTTTTAGTCCAAAATTTTTCGAAAATACAAAAAAATTGAAATTTTTCAAAAATTACAAATTTTTTTTTGTGTTTTTGTGTTTTTATTTTGACTAAAAAGGTGAAATTGGTGAGTGATAGCTGAGTAAGGAGTTTCCACTCCTGATACGTATCTCAAACCTATATCGGAACAAGTTAATTTTTGTTTATTTCTTTTGAATTATTTAATTTGTAATTCTCCATAAAATTGACTAAAATTGATCTTCATATGTTCAGTTAGCAGATATTATCAACATACATAGTAACATACAGACATGAACTAAAATTGAAAAGTTTGTAATATTCAGTGCTCTAGTTTAATTGGAGGAAGCATCTAAAAAAACAATGGAGTAAAAAAAAAACATATGAGATCCGAGTTATTAAGTCTGTAAGGGTGTTTTAACACCTAGTGCCCTAAAACCAACTGGTTTGGGAGTCACTGGCCGAAAGCTCGTTACATGGATCAAAGATACTGCAAAAATATATATATCTGAAGTCTGAGTAAATAAGTCCCTAGGGGTGTCTTAACACCTGGTGCCCTAAAGCCAACTGGTTTGGGAGTCACCGACCCAAAGCTCGCTACATAGACGGAAGATATTGTATAAAAAAAAATCAAAGAAAAAGAAATTAAGACAAATTATTCCATTGCCATAAAAAAGGTGTGAATTCTGATAGAACTTTAGGACAAAATATTACTCTCTTATCAACTACACTTGTGACTGTTGTGGGCAAAAATGAGATTGATTAATACTTTGTTGGCTGTGTATATGGACAATGGTAAATAAATCGGAGAATTTACTTATTCGGTAATTTAGAAAGAAACAAAACAGCTAGTAACTTGGAGTAGAAGTTTCACCTGATTAGTCACTAACTTCCTTTATTCTCTTTCTTTTGCTTTTGTGTCCATTAGTTTTACTACCTTTTTACTTTTGTAAAATGTTTGTGGGTATCTTTGCTGTAAACACTCACGAGACTACAACTCGTCCACTAGGGACACCTAGGGGTTTAAAGGCTTGTTGCATACGCTAAATGCAACCGTGATCCCTACGAAATTGGCTTAGTTTAATTTTAATTGTTTCTTGTATTTTATTTTGTTGTTTTGCTCGAGGACTAGCAAAACGTTAGGTTTGGGGGTGTGATGAGCGGAAAATATATCAATATTTACCGCCCCTTTTACTTAATATTTTGTTTAGTTTCTCGGGTTTGATGAACGTTTTGATATGTTTTAGTTTATTTTGCAGATAAAATAATATTGGGACTTAATGAAATCATTTAGGACGAAATATGGGTCAAATAAGGGCAAAAATTGGACTTGCCATATTAATTTTGGAGATTGGAAACTTGAAAGGGCGTTTTTAACGAAGTGTGCAGTTTTGGAAATTCCAATTTCGTGCATCTGTCGTAATTGGGCATAACCTTTTACTCCGATATCGGATTGAGCTGATTCAAGTTCTAGATTAAAGAATACTCAAATATCTACAGTTTTGAAAGACAAAATAATTTCGAATTCGGAATAATTCATGCCCAAAATTGATGAACCATCCAGAAGTGTGTTGTGTGTAATTATTAAAGTCACTTTCAATCATTTTCAAAGCAAAAAATAAATTAATAAATTAAAAATAAAAATTATCAAATCATCACCAAACATGACAAGAGATTAGTGGAGCAATAAATAATGGATTTGGTGGAGCAATTAGTGGAGCAATTAATAATTGATTTGGTGGATGATTTGATGGAGGCAAAATTTTCCCTATAAATAACAAGCCATTTCATTTGTAAAATTCATACTTTCTTCTTAGGAATTCCTTAAGAATACTAAGAAGATTGTATCTTGTTTGTTTATTTATAGCTTTCAGTAATTAATCCGCTTTCGCACTTTCTTTTCTTTACTTTTCAGTTTTTACTTTCCGCAATTTACTTTTACGCACAATACTTTTCTTTCTTTAATTTTCAGTTTTTTTACTTTTCAGTAATGAGGAGGTAACTCTCCTTTGCTGCGGTAAAAAGGTAAAACTTTTATTACTAATATTTAGATTAATCTCCCTTAATTATAATATATAAACTAGTAAAAACCTGAGTTAACGAGGATACCCCCATATTGGTCGGTTGGTAATTATTTAAATTGGTTTTAACCTGACTAAACTGGATACTGCCTGATTGGTCGGTTGGTAATTAATTATTAATTTGACTTAATCTGGATACCGCCTATATGGCAGGTTGGTAATTATCATGCAAAGTTAATATTTATATTAAGGGAGATATCTAAAATAGAAGTAATAAAAATGGATCTTTTTACCTCAACATTTTCTTTTATTGTAATTTTTTACTTTATTTACTTTCAGCAATTTACTTTCAGCAATTTACTTTTCAGCAATTTACTTTTCAGCAATTTACTTTCAGCAATTTACTTTTCAGCAATTTACTTTCAGTAATTTACTTTTCAGCATTTACTTTTCAGCATTTAATTTTCAGTGTTTAATTTTCAATATTTTACTTTATGTCTTTTATTTTATTTAAGTTTTTTTTACTACTCGTAAATATGTGTCGTAACTAAGCCAGTTATCTCGGGTTGTGATGAAATCCAATATCACCGGTTTATAAGGGGTTAAATTATAGTTTGGGTAATTTAAAGGTTTACTTATTAAGTCTTAAGCTTAATGCGTCTTGTTAATTGGCCACTAATAAGATTGATGTGGTAAATCTAAAATAAACTTGACAAAGGAATTTTAGGTTCAGCCTTAGACTTAATAGCCCACGATCTTCCTTGAGGATATATAACCCTTTAATAGATTTCCTTACAGGATAGACATATACCTGTCGGGCGGGGGTAGCCATAATTGGAAATTAAACTTAATGAATCCAGATAATTTGGTCGATGCATAATGCGCCTCGCGCTTGCTCCCCTTTAGGAGTTCCCTTTCGGACTCCTTCAGCACGGACAACAACTCTCCAAGAGTGTCGTCAGTATCCATCAACTTATAGTTGATGATGATTTGTTTCCAAGTATCGGGTAGCGATTGTAATAGCATATCAATCGTCAGCTCTGCCTCCAAGACAATACCCATCTTGGCTAACTCATCTATGTTAGCGATCATTTGAGTCCCGTGGGCCTCAACTGATGCGCCGTCTGTCATCCGGGAGCGGAAGAGTTTCCTTACTAGCTCGTACCTCTCCATCCGCTTGTTAGTGCGGTGGAGATCACGCAATCTTGCCATCATGTTATAGGGATCCAAGTCCCTGTTCTGGCGTCTGAAATGCTGGGTCATTGCAGCTAGCATAACTGACTGAGCTTGGTCACAATCGTCACTATGAGTCTTCCATAACTCTAGCTCCAGTGGCTCAGTGGGTTTAGGCGGGAGAGGTCTCTGAATAGTATAGAGCACCCTCTCAGCCCCAAGCACTATCTTGAGGTTCATTTCCCAGTCGGCAAAGTTTGTCCCTTTGAAGACATTATCGCCCATGATTATGTCGCGGATATTACCTTTGCCAGTCATCTTGACAACTATAGTCCAACTATAAAGTCAACGATGTTATGGGTACAGTCAAACTGTTACAAGTAAATAACAATATATTAGTCCAACTAATTATTAAAATATTGACGAAATAATTTTGAAAGACGTGTAAGGCTAAGTATCTGAACGAAATTGCAAATTCAATAATAGCCTCCCACTATTTTCTTCCAAGTCTCTAACCCTTGTTGAGTAACGGGAAATCCAATTTCCTAGTGGGCTAGGATCCCGTCAAATAACACACAACCTTGACTTTGGCCAATAAAAGCTGTATGCTATTTAACTTAGGTAGATCTCTATGATCAATTGGATCTCATCCAATTCCTAGATCCGGTTAGGTGGACATCCAAGTCCGAAACATATGTATAATGTCAATGTATCCATTACATTTTCCTAACCCTATCCTCCGAATCATCTAGGCCTTGGCTTTGGCCAAAAACAAACCTAATGATTCCAGTTAAGCGGGACCCATTGACGAGGAAAGTTTCGTAATCAATGTCATTGGACAAAAAGTGATCTTGACTTTGGCCAATAAAAATCACGATTTGGACAAGACACCGATATGCAACAAAACTCTCATGATTCAAGTACATCCTTGATTGACAAAGGTCTTGACTTTGGTAAAAAACAAACCAATGCCAACTTCGGATCTTGAACAAGAATCATTCAATGGAAGGATATTTGCTTAATATAAATTGAGGGATTTTCGCGTAATTGGCAACCAATTTATTTATCTTTGTTAGGTCTCATCATCATACACCCTTAAGCATGCTTCTAAAACATCATAAAACGCGTAAAGTAAATTAATAGTGATATGCGGATGGATATATAAACAACTTGTTCCTAGAACAAATCACTCCCTTTCCTCTCCCCGCTAGCACTATTCTACTACTACCCAATACATAATACAATAAGAGAAACCTCATTTACATTGAGGGGAATTAGGTGAGAAGAGAATACAAAGAGATAAAGAGATAAGGCTGGACACGCAGGTCCAATTTATAAATTCCAAATTTACAATAATTTCTAAAATTACCTTTCCCTTCTAATATCCATCCGATATACACTATTCATTCATCACATACATATATATTCAAACAAGACATGCTTTTACAACCAATCTAATCCAATTAATTAGTCTTTGTTAAAGTGATCATCCAATGTTCAAACAACGGTTTGATTTGCGCGAGTCCAACTCGATTGAGAATAAGTACATAAGGTACGAATTCGCGAATTATATCGAACTACTTATTAAATCTAATTTAATTCGTATTCAATACTAATTCAATTATTTAATTCCAAATTAAATGTTTACACTTTTAATGTGCTTTAAAGACTTAGATTCTAAATCTAATTCTATTGGGTCTCAAAACCCAACTAACATCCAATGTTTAATTTAATTCAAGTCAAATGGGCTTTCATTGATTTATTAAGGCTTGGGCTTTGGTCAATGTGGGTCAAACCAATTACCAAGCCCAAATAAGGAATCACCCTTAAATGCCATAAAACCAATTTTAAGCCCATAAGGCCCAATTAAATTTTTAAAGCCCATTATATTATATTTGGACTTAATGGAGTGATTTAGGCCCAAATTAAATCCAATCCTTTTGGCCCGAATCTACTTGGTCCAACCAAGCCCATTATGCCCAAATACAATATTAAAAGCCCAATTCACCAATTAAGCCCATTAATTAATTTTAATATTCCAAACATTAAAGTCCAATTAATTAAAGTGTAATACCAAGATTAATATATTAAACCAAATATTTCAAAAATACCCATTTAATTTATTAATCATCTATTGTTCAAAACATATGTCCAACATCAATTTGAACAAAAATCAAGTCCATTTGCATGTCTTTTAGCATTCGGCCAAGTGAGAATTTTTGTGTCGATTTGTTTTTCAATCCGATTGAATTACTAATCTACGTCCCGTATACGTTCTAAGTCATCCAATGATCTTAAACACAAAAAATTCCAATACATCCAATGTAGACACACATTCGGCCAAGGCATAAATTTGGGGGAAAAATCATCCAATGCATTTTTCATAAAATTGATTCCATATTATGTCATATTACATAAATATAAGCATACTCATTCATCAAATTTCACAATAACATGCTTTTATCAATTTTACCCAAATTTTAACCTAATATATTTCATGCTTAAACCTAGCTCAATGATACCATTGTTAGTTTCTATAATATGTCCCAAGGAAAGATTAAGCATATGAAATATAACAATGAATATATATATTAAACTTGAAGCATGGCGGAATCATACTTACAAAGCTTTTGTGATGAAGAAGATGAACAAATGGTGGAAGCTCCAAGTGTGGGAAGATTCGGCCAAGAAGAGAAAAGGAGTGGAAGCTCTAAGCTTTGTGTATTCCAAGCTCTTTGATGGTTTCCCTATCACCTCTTTTGATCCTTCAATGTGCTAGCAAATGGAGAAAAGAAAATCAAATCTTCTTCTTCTTCCTTTGGAGTTCACGGCATTGTGAGAGAGAGAGGAGAGTTGTGTAATTAATTTTTGTTACCAAAAATCAATTTATATTTATGCCATAATATTTATTAAATTAATAATAAACTTATGACACAAAACATGCAATGGCTTAGAGTGTCAAACACTCAAACTCCATGCAAAACCATTGAGTGTATTGTACACTATCACCATGCAATGCATTAACAATTAAATAATGCATATAATGACATGTGTCATGTGGGCCCCACACGTTTCCAAATGAAAGTGGGCCCACGTGCACTCACGCGTTCGGGTTCGATATTTCCGAAATACCGAACTTACGTCGCGACGTTAATTAATCGAATTTAAATAAATAATTGCGCCTGGCGAAATTATTATTTACGTCGCTAACGAATTAATTCTAAATTAACTCGTATGCCCGAATTAAAATCTAATTTTAATTTCGCGTCGAAATCGAATTTCGATTATTATATCGAATATAATAATTTTATCGATTAATTCCAAATTAATCGCTCTCTCTCTAAATAAGGCACTTTATCCAAGATAAAGTTTCTCCGTAATTAATCCAAGATTAATTAAGTCCGAATCAAATATCATAGGTGAATCTTCAGGAAGCGACCCAAGAGATCTCCGGATATGTTGGCAGTAAATACGGTCGTCGGATAATCCGAACACGTACGTACCTCGTACTACGTTCTTACCGATTCACAAGACAAGGTTGGCTTCTAGCAAAGCGCCATGCCTACCCAATTCTCCAGAAATATTCTTATAGGAATATAAGATCTATATCAAGCGTAGTATACCGTAGTATTGCGTACATCGATCCAGTATCGGATGATCACATGTTAGGCCTGGGGCTGGAGATGTGTCTGCCCCGTACAAAACATATATCGGACATCAAGCAACTAGTCTCTTTAAATCGGACAATCCTGACCTGGTCATATTGTCCCGACGGTTTCAACCTTTTATAGAGTACTAGTTCTGTGTCCTGCGTGATCATCACCTCCATATGTCTGAAGCGATACTTCCATCTCGACATCACATCCAGTACACTACGATTCTCGATAAACCCAGAAGAGGTGTACACAGAACCGGTTAAGGTCCCCAACCACCAAAACCAAAGTTTACCGATTGTCGCATGTACTAGCGATGTAAGTCTCAGGTTAAGACCATATACACCTACCTTGATGCGGCCTCCCATAGACACGTAGACATACTACCAATGGGATTCCGCGGGGTCTATCCAGAGCGAAGCTGTTTTCCGTACCATCGGTAAAACACAACCTCCTATCGCACTTGCATAAGTATCCAATACTTAAATATATGAGAACTATGCCGTTGTGCCCTCACAACGTGCACAAGCGCAATACTAGTCTATTCCGCATTATCGATGTCCGATCTCGATAATACTCCGACTAGGGATATTTAATGATTAAACCTTTATGGATTGATACTGTCTCATATCATCTCAATCCGGTATTAATCATATGGACTTTCGCCATTTATAAATCAAAGTAAATAATATTACAAAATGGCAAAAGGCAATTTCATTATCACATAGTTAATTTTGTACAATAATACAATATCATTTACAAACAGTGACGCTATGGGACATAATGTCTAACACTCCTCTCTCTTTTTCCCTCTCTTTTCTACACGCCATTTCTTCTTTTTCTGGTTCTGTTATTACAGTGAAAATGGAGAAAGAAAAGAGAAGCAAAAGTTGGATTTTTGTGGCAAAAATCGCAAGTGCTAGCACACTACGAGACATGCGAAGGTGATAGGGAAGTCCACCAATGAGCCGGGAACCATTGGACGAAGCTCGGAGCTTGACGAAGGACCACTGTTCATGCCAAAACAGTGAGCTGCGCACAGCCCACTGCCGAACCAGTGAGGAGTAGTTTTTGAAGTTTTTGTTGCCTCCGCGTCGCTCAACCGCTCGATGTAATTATTCCGCAACTTCCTTAGCGGTATTCACACATGTTCATGCTTGTTTAATTCGATCTTGGAGACCTAGAATCACTAACACTATGGTTCACATACGGGTTTGTAGGAGTATAGACAAAGGCTCTCACCGGCGAAAGGTTGCCAATAACTAGGTCTCCCCTCTCAAGGGTTTGAGCGACCAAGTGAGCGAACCTTTCTTATACCCTAAGGTACGTGCCAACGAGTGATGATACCATATAACGATCCGCCGCTTCGAGTGAAAATGACTTCTCGATACATGAAGGACTATCAAATGGATTCCTCTATTGAAAATTCCCCAGAGGGAGGGTGGAACGAACTCTCTTAAATACCATTACCTCTTAGGCTCTTATCGCATTAGTGATGGGAATAAACAATGGATCCTCCAAATTAGTCCATGAAGGTAAGCTTTGAGTAAATGATTATCTAGATGTCTTCACAGCTTTTCCTTTTGGCTATAAAAAAGGTAGTGAGTGAAGGAAGACACCAAATCATTATCTAACTCTAATAATGCCTTTGGTTAAATCCCTTGGTCCCAACCCACTTGTAGACACGGTTAACTAAAGCAAAAAATCACAAACATTACAAGACATTATTTCAGTTGAGTCGCCAGACTGTAGGACACACAAATCGGCGACGCTGTCCCGGGCTCGTGGCCTGTTGGCAGTACGGAGTAGCCCGCGAGGGACTAAACCGCAGAATAAAGGATTCGCCACCCAGCGTGAACTGGGAAAAGATTTAAGGTCACACTCACCCCTCGCAAGGGAAGACCTCAAACCGTTGGGTTTAGAATGGTCCCTTACTTATGTCAATTGTAATGAACAAATTTATGCAATAATATAACCAAGTCTTACGCAACATACACATGCAAGATTAACCAATATCTAAGTTCGCACACATAGCAATAAACGAAATAAAAGCGAGCACGCAATCTCATGAACATATCAAATAGATAAATATGAAAATATACATAAATAATAACTGTAAAAGCATAAATATTGAAGAGAGATAATTAAGTTCCTAACGTGAAAGAAATAACTAAAAAGGCAATCATGCATGGAAATAAACGTGAAGTGATGTGACACAGAAAAGAGATGAATAACCAGAATGGAAGAAAAGAGATGCGACCAAGGCCAACATCTATATAAGACCTCGAATGCCCGATTGAACATACCTCGCGTTCAATCAAATGTACTTCGTCCGGCGTGGAAAAACATCGTGGTAAAGGTAGCCCTTAGGCTTTTCATCCCTCAAACGGAGGACCTTTAATCCAACGTGATTTGCCCATGCGCATTACATTATCATTGCATAAATAAATAGCATGCGGAAAGTAAATGGTGGAATAATGAACAATAGATGAACACAAGATTAGAAAAAATGAAATATGTACCGTTTCTCAAGCAGTACGTGGAGTTGTATCCCAAGTACAGACCGCACTACCGTCCATTAGGACTCGGCTATGGAATTTATGTATGGGTTTCCATCCAATTTACCGCGAGAGATAGCACAAAATCATTCATCCAATAACAGTAACATAAATGAACCAACAAGATGCATGCGAAGATATAATAATAAATAACTGAAAAAGATGAACGAATGTAAACAAAGGGTGCCCTCAGGTCTTACCTTTTAAGTCACTTCTTGGATGTGCGTTACGTCGTCGTCGGAAGGGTTAATGCTCCGTAACTTTTCTGGTTCGCTGGTTCAATATTTTCCTTTGTTGTTTCGCTGTTTTGGGATGTTGTTTCCTCTGTTTTGTTGTTATTTTTTGGATTGTTTTGGCTTACTATTTTTGGTGATTTAGGGACTGTTTTAGGGTGCAGTTTTTTTGGTGATAATGGACTATTTTGGGTTGCAGTTTTTCAGTGATTTGGGGGTGTTTCGGGTTGCAGTTTTTCGGTGATTTGGGGGGTGTTTAAGGGTGCAGTTTTTTTTAGAATGGTTTTTGAGTGATTTGTTAACTGTTTTATTATTTTGTTTCAGTCAATTTGGCTGCAATGAGGGGTGTTAGAGATTCGTGGATATCTCGGCGAAGTAGGAAGGTGATATGTTGGACGTGTCGGTCGATTTGTGAGGGCTTCTGAGTGTTGTCGGTTAAGGCTGCTATCTTTTGGTGATCTTTGAACGTGTCTCAGTCTTGTTGATTTTTTTAGTTTGTGGCATGTGTGGGTTCGTTAAGAGAGAGTGAGAGAGAGATACGCGTCTTTGTGTTAGGGTTTACTTTTGTCGGTCGGTGTAGAGTTGCCGTGAAAAGAGAAGGAAATGGCGTGGGGTTTTCGATGACGAGAGGTAATTAGTGAAGTGTTTAGGGTTTATTTCTTTGTGAAGTTGCCGTGAGTGAGAGTTCCTGTCGAAGGGTTTGCTTTATGTTCTTTTTTATATGAGTGGGCTATGGTTTTCCTTGCATGGGAGGGAAACAAAGATTATGCAATAATGAGGGATATTTAATTAGTTTGTTATAAGGAAATGATATTCTGTAATTGGTGGGGAATTGTGTTTAATTTGGAAGGTGATTTATTTAGTTTAGGAGATGGATTTATTTAATTTAGGAAGGAGATTTGATTTGATTTATTTAATTTAGACATGTGTTTAATGTGTTGAATATTTTTTTGGATGAGATTTGGTGGGCCTTGGTCGTGTGGATTGGTTCTTTGGGGGGCTTGGGCGTGTGGGTTGGTGGTGTGTGAACTTGGGCGTGTGGTTTGGTGTGGGTTACAGGGATTTTGGGCAGAGCCTAATAGTTAAGACAGAGATTAATCGAGTGAACCCGAGGCTAAACAATTGAATTAAATTTGACAAAGTATTTAATTCTTGAATTTTCCTTTCCGACAGTTTCCAACGACTTCCGTAACTTATCGGGTAGTGCCTCTATACGAGGCTCGTCATCCGACTTCTATGCAAAAATACAGTGTCTACAATGGGGATGGAGAATGCCCGAATTGGCCATCCCATTTCAGATCCGTAAGAGCATACCACTAGGAAGGCCTGATTGACTCAGTGGTGTTTATAGACTCGGGGCCTGCCTAACATGGGAAAAATTTTATGGCGTTGGCCACCCCCTCGATACGTAGTTCAGTTCTCCAAGACGTTGGACTGTAAGGTTCAGAATTATTATTTTGGACAGCGTAGGGAATGATGATGTCTCAGGCTCCCTCGTTGTTTCTTTTGGGTCGATACAAGGTATGTGATACATCACCTCCGTTATTATGTCTTATTTTTATCTTGGTTTTTGATTTTTGATGGATGACTCGGTGTGGGACGCCATTTCTAGTCTCCATAGTGGTTACGGGGATTGAAAATCTTCCATCATCGTTAAGTATTAAAAAGAAATTGATGGCTCGAGGCTACATTCGTTCCACCGTGGCCATGTTGATGGCACTAGGATGATACATTCCTTATGGCCAGTTAATTTGATGGCATTGGGTTGCATTCATTCCACCAAGGCCATGTTGATGGCACTAGGAGGGTACATTCCCTTGTGGCCAGTTTATTTGATGGCTCAGGGCTGCATTCTTTCTGCCGAGGCCATGTTGATGGAAGAAGGAGGGTACATTCCCTTGTGGCCAGTATATTTGATGGGTCGAGGCCGCATTCGTTCCGCCGAGGCCATGTTGATGGCACAAGAAAGAAACATTCCCTTATGGCCAAGTGGTTATTTTGGCCTGAGATCGGGTTATGTCCCACCGAGACCTTGTTGTTATTATTGGCATGATATTGGAGTTTCTCCCTCACGGCCAAAAGTTGAATGGAATAATGAGGGAAAATTCCCTTATGGCCAAGTGGTTATTTTGGCTAGGGTTCAGGTTATGTCACACCGAGGCCTTGTTATTATGTTTATTGGCATAAGGCTGGAGTTTCTCCCCCATGACCAAGGGTTGAATAACACAAGGAAAGAACATTCCCTTGTAGCCAAGTGGTTATTTTGGCTCGACATCAGATTGAAGTGATTCTAGTTCCATATGAAATAAGACTCAAAGATCTACAACATTACTCCAGACAAGATTTTCTAATTATGAAGTTTTCAAGACCGAAATTGATAAAAATGTCAAAGTATGTTATATGTAAATGTCATTGTCAAATCAAAAAAAAAATATTTATCATGTTTTTGGAGCAATTGGTGGAGCAATTGATGGAAGAAATTATCAAATACATGGTAAGAGGTTCGAGCACCTCTATAAATAGAAGTGTTATGCACTTCATTTTCTTCAGCTCGGATTCTATAATTTCCTCTGAAATTTTATTGAGTTCTAGCTCTTGTGTATTTTATTTTTTTAAAGCTTTCTTGTAATTTTTTTTATTTCAGTAATAAAATTATGTGTGTTTTTTTATTAAAATCATAAGTAACTAATTTCATACTACTGGGGTAAAAGGTGATGTTTTTAATATGAAAATATAGATTAATCTCACTTATATTATAATATATAAATTATAATCTAATGATGAATACTTAATTTAAATCTAGATTAATTATTGACAAACTTTGTTACCGTCTATATGGTTGGTTTTATTTATTAGGCATAATTGAGTACCTAACTGGACTTTTTATAGACAAAAGTTATCACCGTCTTTATGGCTAGTTTGATATGTTTTAACATAATTAATTCCTAAAATATATTAATTGGGTAATAATGATAATTTATATATTATAAAAAAGTGAGATTTCTAAATTTGAAATATTAAAAGTGGATCCCCTAACCCCAAGATTTTGTTATTGCAGTACAATTTAAAATTCTCCAATCACTTCAAACAAATCAAGTCTTTTTATTTTTATTCAAATTGTTATTTTATTTTACTAAATCTATTCTCTGTGGATCGACCCCGGACTTACTGGGTTATTTTATTACTTTGACACACTTATACTTTGGAGTAAATAACCACTTTTGAGCGTGTCATGTTTTTGGCGCCGTTGCCAGGAATATAATTTAGTAAATAGAATAATATTTTAATATCCTTGTATATATTTTTCTTTTCTTTTCTTTTATTTTTATTTCATTTATTTATTTATTTTGTATTTATTTTGTTTGTATTTTCTGTATCTCATTTTTGTTGGGTTCTCTAAGTGTATGTGTTCCTAGAACATGCCAAGGATCTAATAAGCATGTAAAGGTGTTCATAAATTCAAAATAAGTTGCGGAATATACTTACAATGAACGGATTTGAGCTTTAAAATTTTGAGAGGAGATCTCCAAGATCCAAGCTTTAAGTGATGATTCCAACTCTTGAAGTAGTTTCCCTATCACCTTAGTTGATTTCTCCAAGTGCTAGCTAATTTGATCTTGCAACAAAATCAAAGAGAGGGAGGAGGACATTCACGCCCATTTGGAGAGGATATTAGGGTTTTTCCATTTCCAAATGTGTTACAAGTGTGTAGAGTGAAGAGAGAGAGAAGGCCTTTTTGGTTTTGTTAAAGCTTTTTACCCTTTTACCCAAAACCATGTAGTTGGGGTAATTTGGTTTCACCTAAACCAAATGGTTGGAAAGTAAGTGGTTTTGGCATAAACGCCAAGCACTTTCCAACCACCACTTCACATGTGTGACATGTGTGAAGTGGGCCCCACCATTTTGAATTCAAAACTCAAAATATCTCTACGAACATTTGACGCGGCTCAGTTCCGTTTAATCCGATTAAACGAACTTTCGTCGCTAAATAATTAAATCTAATTTAATTAAATAACGATGCCTCGCAAATATATTAAGAATGTCGTTTATGAATTATTCTAAATTAATTCGTTCGTTCGTAATAAAGTCCGACTTTAATTTCGTAACGAAATCCAGTTCATATTAATATATCCGATATATTAACTTTAGCCCATACGAATAAATTAAATAGAAAAATCAAATTTAACTATTAAATTTATTTAACCGATTAATTCCAAATTAATCGAGTTCTCTCTTTTCCAAACACATTTAATCCCAGATTAAATAATACCTCAATTAATCTCAGATTAATTTTCTCCATCTTAATTAATCCCACATTAATTCTCTCTCTTAATTAATCCCAGATTAATTCTAATTTAAATCAACTGTCATCGGTGAATCTTTGGGAAGCGACCCAAGTGATCCCTGGATATGTTGGCAGTAAATACGGTCATCGGATTATCCGAATACGTGCGTACCTCGTACCACGTGCTTATCGATTTACAAGACATGGTTGGCTTCTAGCAAAGCACTTTGCCTACCCAATTCTCCAGAAATATTCTTACTGGAATATATAATCTATGTTAGGCGTAGTATACGTAGTATTGCGTATTGCGATCCAGTATCGGATGTCACGTGCTAGGCCTGGGGCTGGAACTGTGTCTGCCCCGTACGAAGCACATGTCGGATGTCTGGTAACTAGTCTCTATAATCGGATATACATGACCTAGTCATAACATCCCGATGACTGCAGTACTTAAGAGCACTAGTACCGTATCCTATGTCACATCATCTCCACTATGACTGGAGTGATACTTCCGTCTTGACATCACACCCAATACACTACGATTCTCAATATACCCAGCAGAGGCGTACACAGAACCGGTTAAAGCCCTGGACGACCAAAACTAAAGCATACCGATTGTCGCAAGCATTAGCGGTGCAAGTATCAGGTTAAGACCAAATACACATACCCTGATTTCGGACTTCCATAGACACATAGTCATACCACCAATGGAATTCCGAGGGGTCTATCCAGAGCGAAGCTATTTTCCGTACCATCGGTAAAACACAACCTCCTATTACACTTGCATGAGTATCCTATACCCAAATATATGAGAACTATGCCGTTATGATCTCACATAACACGCACAACTGTAATACTAGTCTATTTCGCATTATCGATGTCCAGTCTCGATAATACTACGACTAGGGATATTTAATGATTAATCCATCGTGGACTGATTTTGTCTCATATCATCTCAATCCAGGAACTAATCATAAGGACCTCCTATCATTTATACATCTAGGTGATCTAATCACAAATGATAAGAGTGCAATCTCATTGTCACATAATTAATTTGTACAACAACACCATGATCTGTACAAATAGTGACGCTATGGGGTCATAATTGTCCAACACTAAGAACATGCCTAGGATCAAATTAAGCATAAAAGATGTGTGAATAAACAAAGTAAGATGGCGGAAAATACTTACAATGCTCGGCTAAGTATAATGTGGAGATAATAAAAATTTGTCTCCTTTAGAAGTGCTCCAAGCTCCTCTCTTTGATTGTATGTTGAGCTCCAAGCTTGGTGAATGAATTCCAAACTCAAGGGATTGTTTCCCTAACACTTTTGTAGACTCCTTTGATGTGCTAGCAAGAAGAAATTTTGAAGAAAAATTTATAAGGGGAGAGAAATAGTGCTCACGGAAATTGAGTGAAAATGAGAGAGTGAGTGTTGTTTTTATTTTGTGTGTTGTGTATATCATATTCAAAAAACAGTTACCATTTACCAAATTCAAAATTAGGTAAATGTCATTCACAAATCAAAGTTGTGTATTTTTCAAGCAACCAAAATTCCCATCAACTTCTATCAACCAAAAGTTGATAAAGTTGACTAGGTGATGTGACTTGTGGGCCCCATTATAAATTCAAAATCTGAGTGGGACTGCAAACACATTCCGGGCTTGGGTTCGTTAATTCGGAATTAACTAATTTTTCATTGCGACTTAATTAAATCAAATTTAATTAAATAATTATGCCTAGCAAAATTACTATTAAAGTCGCTCGCGAATTACTTCTAAATTAATTCGCTCGCCCGAATTAAAATCCAAATTTAATTCTGTTATGAAATATAATTTCATTTAATATATCAAATATATTATTTTAATCGATTAATTCCAAATTAATCGTTCTCTCTCTATTAATTGAATTTTATCCTAGATAAATTCTTGCCGTAATTAATCCTAGATTAATTTTCTCTCTCTCATAATTAATCCAAGATTAATTTTGTTCGAGCCATACGTCATCGGTGAATCTTCGGGAAGTGACCCATGAGATCCCTGGATATTTTGGCAGTAAATTCGGTCATCGGACTATCTGAATATGTGTGTACCTCGTACCACGTTCTTACCGATTTACAAGTCAAGGTTGGCTTCTAGCAAAGCACCGTGCCTACCCAATTCTCCAGAAATATTTTTTAAAGAATATATAATCTTTGTCAGGTGTAGTGTACACAGTATTGTGTATTGTGTTCCATTATCAGATGTTACATGCAAGGCCTGAGGCTGGAATAGTGTCTGCCCCGTACGAAGCATATATCGGATCACAAGCAACTAGTCTATATAATTATATAATCATGACCTTGTCATATTATCCCGATAATTGCAACATAATAGAGAACCAGTTTTGTATCCCTGCGTGATCATCATCTCCATATGACTGAAGTGATACTTCCGTCTAGACATCACATCCAATACACTATGATTCTCCATAAACCTAGAAGAGGCGTACACAGAATCTGTTAAAGCCCCGGACGACCAAAACTAAAGCGTATTGATTATCACAAGTATTAGCGATGCAAGTCTCAGGTTAAGACCAAATACACCTACCCTGATTCGGATTCCCATAGACATATAGTCATATTACCAATGGGATTCCGAGGGGTCTATCCAGAGCAAAGCTGTTTCCGAGGGGTCTATCACACTTGCATAAGTATCCAATACTTAAATATATGAGAACTATGATGTTACGATTCCACAACACGCACAAGTACAATATTAGTCTATTCTTCATTATCGATGTCCAGTCTCGATAATACTACGACTAGGGATATTTAATGATTACACCTTTGTGGATTGATACTGTCTCATATCTTTTAATCCAGAACTAGTAATAAGGACTTTTATCATTTATATACTTAAGCAATCTAATTACAAAATGATAAAATAACAATTTCCTTTGTCACATAGTTAATTTGTACAAAAACCACAATGTCTTTTATAAATAGTGGCGCTATGGTTCATAATTGTCCAATAATCTCCCATTTGGCCTATAGCCAGTCACTCAAGTATCTAACACCTGAATTATGTACATGTCACTCAAACTTTTACTGAGGAATATCCTTCGTCAGCGGATCTACAATGTTGTCATCTGATACGACCTTCTCGATCTTCACATCGCCACGATGTATGATCTCACAAATTAGATGGAAACGTCGAAGTACATGATTGGATCGTTGATGAGACCACAGTTCCTTAGCCTGCGCTATAGCCCCGTTATTGTCACAATACAATGGAACGGGCTTAGCTGCTAACGAAACTACTCCTAATCCAATTAGAAATTTACGGATCCAAACTGCCTCTTTTGCTGCTTCAGCTGCATCAATATATTCCGCTTCTGTTGTTGAATCGGCAACAGTCTCTTGCTTGCAAGATTTCCAGCTTACTGTTTCGTTGTTAAAACAAAATATGTACCCGGATTGCGACTTACTGTCGTCTTTATCGGTTTGGAAACTTGCATCGGTAAACCCAGTTACCTCAAGTTCTCCATCTCCATAGATTAAGAACATATCCATAGTTCGTCTAAGATACTTAAGGATGTTCTTAACCGCAACCCAGTGACCATCACCTGGATCGGCCTGATAGCGACTACACATGCTCAAAACATAGAAGACATCAGGCCGCGTACATATCATGGCATACATGATCGATCCAACTGCAGAAGCGAACGGGATCCGACTCATGTTGTCTCTCTCATCTTGACTTTTAGGAGACATGTTCTTAGATAGAGTGACACCATATGACACTGGCAATAGTCCCCTCTTAGACTATTCTATGTTGAATCTCTTCAACATTTTGTCAATGTACGTGCTCTGGGAGAGACAATATAGCTTTCTAGATCTATCCCGGTAGATCTTTATTCCCAGAATAAAGGCTGCTTCTCACAGATCTTTCATGGAGAATTTTAATGAATGCCAAGCATTCACCGATTGTAGCATGGGAATGTCATTGCCAATAAGCAATACATCAGCAACGTAAAGGACAATGAATGTCAGTGCGCTCCCATTAACCTTCTTATATAGACAATGATCATCCTCGTTTTGAACGAAATCATATTCTTTTATGATCTCATCAAAACATTGGTTCCAAGAACGCGATGCTTGCTTCCATCCATAAATGGATCGATTTAACTTGCAAACCTTGTCTGCATGTTTTGGTATGACAAAACCGTCAGGCTGTTGTATATAAACATCTTTTAAAAGGTTTCCATTAAGGAAAGCGGTTTTGACATCCATCTGCCATATTTCGTAATCGAAATATGCAGCAATAGCAAGCATTATCCAAATGGATTTAATCATGGCAACAGGTGAAAAAGTTTCATCGTAATCGACACCACGTCGTTGATGATACCCTTTCGCTACAAGCCTAGCTTTGTATGTTTGTATATTGCCATCCATGTCGGTCTTCTTCTTGAAGACCCATTTGCACCCAATAGGCTTTATGCCTTCTGGTGTACATGGAATCCATTTAGGATTTCATGGCATCTTGCCATAAATCGGAGTCGATACCTTGTATCGCTTCCTCATACGTAGCTGGTTCATCTTCCTCAATAAGATTAATATCCACATGAGGTGAGATCAGAAACCCATACTTATCAGGTTGTTTTATGACTCTCTCCGACCTACGCGGTTCTTGTGTATTCGAAGATTATGGTACAGTCTCATCCCTGATGAACTGTTCATGTTCTGTTAAGGAATCGGTGCCAGGAACAGTATCACTCCGATTTTCATCGAGTTCTACTTTCCTCCCACTTACCACTGTATTTAGGAATTCATTCTCAAGGAAAACCGCATGTAGAGCAACAAATACTTTGTTCTCTTGTGGGTTGTAGAAGTATTATCCTTTGGTTTCCCTAGGATAACCTACAAATAGGCACTTATCCGATTTGGGTTCAAGTTTGGTACCATCCAAACATTTAACGTATGCCCAGCAACCCTAAATCTTCAGGAATGAGAAACCCGGTTTCTTTCCTGTCCATATATCATACGGAGTCTGTTGAACAGACTTTGACAGAACCTTATTCAAAATAAGTATTGCACTGTTCAATGCATATCCCTAGAAGGAAAAAAGTAGATCAGTTGACTCATCATCGACCTTACCATGTCCACCAAAGTTTGGTTTCTCCATTCGGACACCCGTTTAATTGAGGTGTTACGGGAGGAGTCCACCATACTCTTTAAAATAATCGAGAAACTCATTGCTCAAGTATTCTCCACCACGGTCCGACCGTATTGTTTTAATACTTTTGCCGGTCTACTTTTCTACTTTGTGTCAAAACTTTTTGAATTTCTCAAAAGTTTCTGACTTATGTCTCATAAGATACACATAACCATAACGCGATACATCATCCGTAAAGGTTACGAAGTATTCATATCCACCTATAGCCTGGCTAGACATGGGCCCACATAAGTCACTATGAATGAGGGCTAACAGTTATGTGGCACGTGCACCTTTACCGCTAAAAGGTGTTTTAGGCATTTTGCCTAATAAACAAGATTCACAGACGTCATATGAATTTGGATCAAATCCGTCCAAGTACCCACTCTTCGAAAATGTGGATATGCGAGTCTTGTTAATGTGTCCCAGACGAAAATGCCACATATAAATTTCATCTTTGTTACTTAATTCAAGGCTTTTGTTTGTTACATTATATGTTTGAGATTTATTTATATTCAAAATATAAAGACCATTATTCACATTAGCACTGCATATCTCAATATCATTTTTATACATAAAACACCCAGTGTTTCTAAATACAAAAGTATACCCACATTGGGTTAATAAAGATACAGATATAATATTCCTAGTCAAACTATGTACATAATAACAGTCTGATAAGTTTAGTACATGTCCCGAGGGCAGTTCCAAAATATAAGTCCCAACGGCCAAAATGGCGACTCTAGTCCCATTTCCAACTCGGAGGTCAATCTCTCTTGAGGCCAGTCTCCTGCTAATATGCAGATCCTGCACATCAGTACATATATGAGTACCACAACCAGAATCAAAAATCCAATTTTTAAAACTAGAAGTAGACATGTTTACGCTTTGATTTCCATCATGTGCACCTTGTACTCACGGAAGTCACGCTTCCAGTGACCCTGTTTGCCACACTATAGGCAGACATCTTAGGATTTATCCTTAGCCTTCCCAGAAGACTTTGATGATTTGGCCTTGCCCTTCTTCTTCTTCTTCTTTACACCTCCAGTAGCCTTTGGCCAAGCCTTGGCAGACTGAGATGTTGAAACGAAGTGTGCCTTGCACTTTTTGCCCTTCAATAGCTTTTTTTCTGCTTCACGTAACATTTCCATCAACTCTCCAAGAGTATGGTCTTGGTTCTCATATTGAAGTTCATGATGAACCCGCTCCAGCTGTCAGGAAGAAACTGCAAGATCAAATCTATAGAAGTCTCAGCCTCAAAGGTTATGCCTAGCTAACCCAGCTGTTCGATGTCAGCAATCATCTGCGACACATGGTGCTCAACAGATGTACCCTCTGACATTCGAGAGCGAAAGAGCTTCTTCTACAATTCATACCTTTGCGATCTAAGGTTAGATCGATGAAGGTCATTCAATTTTGCCATCATAGTATAGGGATCCAATCCCTTGTTCTGGAGATGAAATTGAGGGGTCATTGCAGCGAGCATGACGGATTGAACAATTGAGTTGTCATTGCTATGAGACTTCCAAAGCTCAAGCTCAGGCGGCTGCTCATTTCCAGGCTTAGGTCCGAGAGGTCTCTCTATCGTATAAAGCATTCTCTCAGCCCCAGGACAATCCCGAGGTTAATATCCCAGTCAGGAAAGTTCGCACCATTAAAGAAATTTTCGCCCATGATAATTTCTCTAACCCCGATCTTTCCAGCCATCTTAATTGCAATAGTCTAACTATTCAATTAACGATTTTTAGGTACAGTCCAACTGTTACAAGAAAATAATAAAATATTTGTCCAACTAATAAATACATAAAATGATGAAATAATTTGAAAGCGCGTATTGGCAAGTATTTGAACGAAATTGAAAATTCAATACTAGCCTCCCACTATTTTTCGGCGAGCCTCTAACCCTCTGTTGAGTACTTGGGAAACCTAGTTTCCTAATGGGCTAGGATCCCGTTAAATAACACACAACCTTGACTTTGGCCAACAAGTTGTATGATATTTAACTAGGTAGATCTCTAAGATCAATTGGATCTCATCCAATTCCTAGATCCGGTAGGTGGACCTCCAAGTCCGAAACATATATACAATATATATGCCAATATATCCAATATATTTTCCTAACCTTTTCTTTTGAATCAACTAAGCTTTGGCTTTGTCTTAACAAGCTTAATGATTCCAGTTAAGCGAGATCCATTGACCTTGGAAAGCTTCGTAATCCATGTCGATGAACAAGAAGTGACCTTGACTTTGGCCAACAAATCACAACTTGCCCAAGACATGCGATATGGAACAAAGCTTTCATGGTTCAGACACATCTGTGATGGACATTGATCTTGACTTTGGCCAACAAACCAATGCCAATCTTGGATCTTGAGAAAGAACCATTCAATGGAAGGAAAATGTTTAATATTTGATTGAGGGTTTTTCGCGTAAATTGGAAACCAATTTATTATCTTTGATTAGGTCTCATCATACACCCTTAAGCATGCATTCTAAAAGCATAATAAGGCGCTATAAATAAAATAATAATGATATGCAGATGGATATCTCATAAATTATTCCTAGAACAAATCACTCATTTTCCTCTCCCCAGCTAGCACTATTCTAACTTCTATCCAATTACATAATACAATAAAGAAACCTCATTAACATTGAGAGGAATTGGTGAGAAGAGAATTACAAAGAGTCAAGAGATAAAGGCTGGACACACAGGTCCAATTTAATAAATTCTAAATTTATTACAACAATTTCCAAAATTTCCCTCACCCGTCTAATATCCATCCGATATACATTATTCATACAATACATCCATGTATTCACACAAAGCATGTTATTCAATCAATCTAATCTAATCCAATTAATTAATCTTTGAATGAAGTGATCATCCAATGTTCAAACAACGATTTGATTTGCGCAAGTCCAACTCGTTTAAGAATAAGTACTCAAAGTGCGAATTCTTGAATTATATTGAACTACAAGTTTAAATCCAATTTAATTTGTATTCAATACTAATTCGTATTTAATTCTAAATTAAATAATTACACTTTATTAATGTGCATTTACGACTTAGATTTTAAATCTAATCTTAATGGGTCTCAAAGGCCCAATTAACATCCAATGTCAATTTAATTAAAGTCCAATGGGCTTTTAATTAATTCAGAAGGCATGGGCTTTGGCCAATATGGGTCAAACCCAAATGCCAAGGCCCAATAAAGGAATCACCCTATTTGCCTTAAAATTAATTTCTGCCCATTAGGCCCAATTAAATTTAAAAGGCCCATTAATTATATTGGGACTTAACGGAATGGTTTTAGGCCCAATTTGGATCCAATCCAATTGTCTTAAACCAACTTGGCCCAACCAAGCCCATTAGGCCCAAAATAATAATTTTAACCCAATTCCAAATTAAAGCCTAATTAATTAAATTCCAATATTCCAAATATCACAATTTATTTAATTAAAGTGTATAACCATAATTAATTAGTTAAATTAACATTTCCAAAACACCAATTTAATTAATTAATCATGCTTTATCATTTTCAATACATGTCCAACGCAATTGAAGCAAAATCAACCTCATTCCATGCTCTTTAATTCACGGCAATTTAGGCTTTTTATATCTGATTCTGATTTCAATCCAATTAAATCACAAATCAATATACTCAAGCATTTTAAACACATCCAATGGTCTAAAAATCAAAAAATCACCATGACATTAGGGCTCCATCAATTCGGCCAAGCCATAAAATTTGGGGAAAATTAATCTAATCAATTTGTCATAAAATTAATCTTGCATAACTCTAAGTTATCATAATCTAAGCATACTCAAACAATCAATTTGATAAAATCATGCTCCAAGCAAAAATACCCAAATTCAAGATTATGGACCCTAATCAATTTCATTCTTAATTTGGCTCTGATACCATTGTTGGGTTCTCTAAGAACATGCCTAAGATCAAATTAAGCATAAAAGATGTGTGAATAAACAAAGTAAGATAGCGGAAAATACGTACAATGCTTGGCTAAGTATGATGTGGAGATAACAAAAGTTTGTCTCATTTAGAAGTGCTCCAAGCTCCTCTCTTGGATTGTATGTTGAGCTCCAAGCTTGGTGAATGAATTCCAAACTCAAGGGATTGTTTCCCTAACACCTTTGTAGACTCCTTTGATGTGCTAGCAAGAAGAAATTTTGAGGAAAAATTTCTAAGGGGAGACGAAGAGTGCTCACGGCAATTGAGTGAAAATGAAAGAGTGAGTGTTGTTTTTATTTTATGTGTTGTGTATATCATTTTCAAAAAACAATTACCATTTACCAAATTCAAAATTCAAAATTAGGTAAATGTCATTCACAAATCATGGTTGTGTATTTTTCAAGCAACCAAAATTCCCACCAACCAAAAGTTGATAAAGTTGACTAGATGATGTGACTTGTGGGCCCCACTATAAATTCAAAATCCGAGTGGGCCCGCAAACACATTCCGGGCACGGGTTCGTTAATTCTGAATTAACTAATTTTCCGTTGTGACTTAATTAAATCCAATTTAATTAAATAATTATGCCTAGAAAAATTACTATTAAAGTCGCTCGCCCGAATTAAAATCCAATTTTAATTCCGTTATGAAATCTAATTTCATTTAATATATCGAATATATTATTTTAATCGATTAATTCCAAATTAATCGTTCTCTCTCTATTAATTGAATTTTATCCTAGATAAATTCTCGCCGTAATTAATCCTAGATTAATTTTCTCTCTCCTAATTAATCCCATAATAGTTCTGTTCGAGTCATACGTCATCGGTGAATCTTCGGGAAGCGACCCATGAGATCCCTGGATATGTTGGCAGTAAATTCGGTCGTCGGACTATCCGAATACATGTGTACCTCGTACCACATTCTTATCGATTTAAAAGACATGGTTGGCTTCTAGCAAAGCACCGTGCCTACCCAATTCTCCGGAAATATTCTTTAAGGAATATATAATCTTTGTCAGGCATAGTATACGGAGTATTGTGTATTGCGATCCAGTATCGTATGTCACATGTTAGGCCTTGGGCTGGAATAGTGTTTACCCCGTACGAAGCATATATCAGATCACAAGCAAATAGTCTCTATAATGGGATAATCATGACCTTGTCATATTATCCAGATAGTTGCAACATAATAGAGAACCAGTTATGTATCTATGCGTGATCATCATCTCCATATGAATGAAGTGATACTTCCGTTTTGACATCACACCCAATACACTACGATTCTCAATAAACCTAGAAGAGGCTTACATAGAACCTGTTAAAGCCCCTGACGACCAAAACCAAAGTGTATTGATTGTCGCAAGTATTAGCGATGCAAGTCTCAGGTTAAGACCAAATACACCTACCCTGATTCAGATTCCAATAGACACATAGTCATACTACCAATGGGATTCCGATGGGTCTATCCAGAGCGAAGCTGTTTCCGTACCATCGATAAACACAACCTCCTATCATACTTGCATAAGTATCCAATACTTAAATATATGAGAACTATGCTGTTACGCTTTCATAACACGCACAAGTGCAATACTAGTATATTCTGCATTATCGATGTCTAGTCTCGATAATACTACGACTAGGGATATTTAATGATTAAACCTTTGTGGATTGATATTGTCTCATATCTTATAATCCGGAACTAATTATAAGGACTTTTACCATTTATATACTTAAGCAATCTAATTACAAAATGATAAAATAACAATTTCCTTTGTCACATAGTTAATTTGTACAAAAACCACAATGTCTTTTACAAATAGTGACGCTATGGGTCATAATTGTCCAACAATGTTCTTAACATATTTGTATTTTTTTGGTCATTTTTTTTTATTCTTTTTCTTTCGTTCACTTGTTTATTATTTTTTCCTTTTTGTAAGTATGTTATTTGCATTTTTAAATTTTTAAAAATTGTATGCATTTAGGTTGCATGAGACATTGGTCTCGATCATCTAGCGGTAGATTAAATAGAGAGTCTCCATCACCTTCATCGTTTGTTAAAATGGCCGAGGAGCAAAGAGAAAAACCACTTGCCCGAGTTGAAAATCCAGTTGATCAGGAAGTATACGAGTCTCATCATGGCAATCTTAATCATCCCAGGACACTCAGACAATTCATGAATCCCGTTAGGACATGATCACAATCTTGCTTTTTCTTCCCCCAGATGCAGTACATTTCAATTTTAAGTTAGGTTTCATCCAACTTTTACCCATATTCAGCTGTCTAGAATCAGAAAATCCTTATCAGCACTTAAGGAATTTTGAAGAGGTATGTAACACATGCACATACCAAAATTACAGCATGAATATAATTCGATTAAAGTTTTTTCCCTTTTCTTTAAAGGATAAAGTTTAAATTTGGCTGCAGAATCTTAGGCAATGATCCATCCGAACATGGGATGATTTGAAAGAACAGTTTCTGAAAAAATTCTTTCCCCCTCACAGGACAAACTCGTTTAAGAGGAGAATCATAAATTTCACAGAAGAGTTAGGGGAACACTTTACCAATATTGGGAGAGGTTTAAAAAGATGTTGAATGTTTGTCCACATCACGAGCTTGAAACATGGAGACTGGTTGCCTACTTCTACGAGGGGTTAACATCCCAAGGTAGACAAGTAGTAGAAATGAAGTGTATGTTGGTTTATTCTAAGGTCCCAAGATCAAATCAAGACATGAAATAATGCGTGAATACACCAATGAAGATAGCGGAATACTTACATTGATCGGTTATGTCGATTTGAAGACGAATCATGCCCAAAAACGCACTGCCTTGGTAAGCTTACTGCAACCAGTCCATGCTCACTGTCTTGGCAGTTCGGGTCTCAAAACGAAGCTCCAAACTCCATCGGATGAGTCCCGCCTCATGGTCGAACCTCCCTACCACCTTCGCAAGACTCGTAGTGTGCTAGCACTTGCGGTTTTCACCATGAAAACCCCACCCTTGCTTCCCTTTTGTGTCACGTTTTTCTGGTTCAAAACCAGTCCCCATTTCAAGTTTTGGGCGTGAGAGAAGAGAGAAAATGAGAGAGAAGAAGTTTTGTGTTAAGTTAAAATGATTTACCAAAAATCAATTATATTTATGCCATAATTTTCATTAAATTAATAATAAAATTATGACACATAACATGCAATGGCTTAGAGTGTCAAACACTCAAACTCCATGCAATGACATTGAGTGCAATGTACACAATCTACATGCAAAGCATTAGAATGACATGTGTCATGTGGGCCCCACACGTTTCCAAATGAAAGTGGGCCCACGTGCACTCACGCGTTCGGGTTCGATATTTCCGAAATACCGAGCTTACGTCGCGACGTTAATTCAATCGAATTTAAATAAATAATTGCGCCTGGCGAAATTATTATTTACGTCGCTAACGAATTAATTCTAAATTAACTCGTTTGCCCGAATTAAAATCTAATTTTAATTCCGCGTCGAAATCTAATTTCGTCTAATATATCGAATATATTAATACATCGATTAATTCCGAATTAATCGTTCTCTCTCTTTAGACGACATTTTATCCCGGATAAAATATCTCCGTTATTAATCCTAGATTAATTTTCTCTCTCTTCTATATAATCCCAGATTATTCAAGAGTGCGAGTTGTGCGTCATCGGTGGATTATCGGGAAGCGACCCATGAGATCCCCGGATAATTGGCAGTAAATACGGTCGTCGGAGTATCCGAATCACGTACGTACCAAGTACTACGTTCTACCGATTTACGAGACAAGGTCGACTCCTAGCAAAGCACCAAGTCTTCCCAATTCTCCGGACATATTCATTAAAGAATATTAGATCTGTATCAAGCGTAGTATACAATGTATTGTGCATATCGGCCCAGTATCGGATAGTCACGTGCTAGGGCTGGGGCTGGATAAGTGTCTGCCCCGTCCGAAACACATATCGGATGTCTGGTAACTAGTCTCTATAATCGGATATTCATGACCTGGTCATAATATCACGATTGGATGCGCATCACTTAAGAGCACTAATACCGTATCCTGCGTGACATCATCTCCATTATGACTGGAGTGATACTTCCGTCTTGACATCACATCCAATACACTACGATCCTGAAACCCAGAAGAGGTGAACACAGAACCAGTTAAGATCCCCCACCACCAAAACCAAAGTTTACCGATTGTCGTAAGTATTAGCGATGTAAGTCTCAGGTTAAGACTATACACACCTACCTTGATTTCGGCCTCCCATAGACACCTAGTCATAATACCAATGGGATTCCGAAGGGTCTATCCAGAGCGAAGCTGTTTCCCGTACCATCGGTGAAACACGACCTCCTATCGCACTTGCACAAGTATCCAATACTTATATATATGAGAACTATGCCGTTGTGCCCTCACAACGCGCACAAGTGCAATACTAGCCTATTCCGCATTATCGATGTCCAGTCTCGATAATACTACGGCTAGGGATATTTAATGATTAATCCTTCGTGGACTGATACTGTCTCATATCATCTCAATCCAGGAACTAATCATAGGGACCTCTCTTCATTTATATATCTATGGTGATCTAATCACAAATGATGAGAGTGCAATTTCCTTATTACATAGTTAATTTGCTACAACAACACAATGATCTGTGTAAATAGTGACGCTATGGGTCATATTATCCAACAATCTCCCACTTGGCACGTAGCGAGTCACTCAAGTGTCCTACACCCGAACTATGTATGGTTCGCTCAAATTGCTGAGGAAAGGTTTTCGTCAGCGGATTTGTTCGATTATCGTTTGACGCGATTTATACGATCATCACATCGCCACGATGTATGATCCGAACGAATCAGATGATATAGAAGTATATATCTGGATCGTCGATGAGACCTTTAATTCCTTAGCCTGTGCTGACGCCTAGCTCAGCTGCTAACAGAACTATATCTAATCTAATTAGATTTATTTTCGATCCAAATGGCTTCTATTGCTGCCTCAGCTGCAGCAATAATCCGCATTTGTTGTTTATTCGGCAACAGTTATCTTGCTTGGAAGATTTCCAGCTCACTGTCCCGTTATTCAAACTTTATAGTACCGCAGTATTTAGTATTTAATTGTTTGGAAACTTGCAGCAGTGATCCCAGTCACTTCAAGTTCTCCTTCTCCATAGTTTAAGACAGCATCTTTAGTTCTCTCAGATACTAACAGATGTTCTTAACTTCAATCCAGTGACTATCACTTGGATTGACCCGATTGTGACTCCATATGCTCGAAGCGTATGAGACACCCCTACAAGTACATTTTAAATGTACAATTTCCCAGAGAGTGTTAACAACTCCAAATCTATCCCAGTAGATCTTTATTCCTTGAATAAAGGTTGTTACTCCCCAGAATTCTACGGAGAATTTCTATGAAAGAATATCTATGAAAGCCAAGCTTTCACCAATTGCTTTATGGGAATTTCACTGTCAGTGCGCTCTCCCACTAACCTCCTTATATACACAAGAATTATTTCGTTTTGAGTCAAATCATAAACCATTATGATTATTTCAAAACGACAGTTCCAAGAACCTTATGCTTGCATGATCCAAACATGGATCGAATAACCGCAAACCTTGTTTGTCGGTTATACAAAATCGTCAGGATGTTGTAAACATCCTCCAAAAGGTTTCCTTTTCAGGAAAGCGATTTTGATTTGTAACTGACATATTTCATAAATGAAATATACAGTTATTTTCAAGCATCTTCAAAATGGATTTACCATGGCAACAGGTAAAAGGTTGAACCGTTATTAACACAATGTTGATAACGATACCTTTCCGTCAAAAGCCTAGCTTTGTACGTTGGTATGTTGCCATCCATGTATGTCTTCCTTGAAGACGTTAAATGTACCATAGGCACAATGCCTTGTGGTACAACAACTAGTATCCAAAATAGTTGTTATACATGGAATCCATTTCGGATTCATGGCACTTTGCCATAACAGGGAGTCGATACCTCGTATCACTTCCTCTAACGTAGTCGGATGGTACACCACCATAAGATTGACATCTTATGAGGTTAGATCAGAAACCCATACCCTAGGTTGTTTTCTGACTCTATCCGATCTACGAGTTTCTTGTGTATTTGAAGATTAATGGTATAGTTTCATCATAGATGAACTATTTGTGTTCCATTAAGGACTTCGTGCCTTGAACAGTATTACTCCGATTTTCATCGAGTATCACTATCCTCCCACTGACCACTGCATATCGGTATTCCTCTCAGGAAAACCGCATGGTGAGCAACAATTACATTGTTCTCATGTGGGATTTATAAGTACTATACTTAAGGTTTCCCTTAGGATAACCTATATTGGCACTTATCCAATTTGGGTCCTTAGTTTGGTATCATCCAAACGCTATGCCTGGCATACCCAAATTATCAGGAATGAGAAACCTCGTTTCTTCCTGTTCATATCCTATATGATATCTGTCAAACAGATTTATATGGAACCTTATTCTAAATAAGTTTTGCACTGTTGTTAATACATATCCTGTAGAAGGAAATAGTAGCTCAGAGCGACTCGTGATAAACCTTATCATGTCCAACAAAATTCGGTTTAGTTCGGACACACCGTCTAACTGACGTGTCTCGGGAGGAGTCCTCATATGAAAGAACACCGTACTCTTTCATTTATAATGAAACTTACTGCTTAAGTATTTTCCATTTCGGTCTTACCGTGGCGGAATAACACTATAGCCGATCTGTTTGTTTTCTTCGTGTCGAAACTTCAAAAGTTTCCGATCTGTGTTCTTCAAAAGAAACACATAACCACAACGTGATGTCACATCCGTTAAGGTCACGAAATATTCATGTTCACATCTAGCCTAGCTAGATATGGGCCCACTTACTTCACCATGAATAGGGCTAACAGATCGGTGGCCCTTTTACTATTACCAAGTAAATAGTATTTTAGGTATTTACCTAATAAACTAGATTCGTAGACCTTATTTGAATAGTCAAATCAGTCCTAGTACCCACTCTTAAAAAGTGTGGATATACGAGTCTTCTTTAATTGTGTCCTAGACAACAATGCCACAAATAAGTCTCTATTGATCAAATCAATTTGAGCTATTTATTTGTCATTTTATATGTTTGAGATTTTATTTATATTCAAAATATAAATTCTGTTATTTACATCCAATGTATTTATCTCAGTATCATCTTTATATAATGAAACACTTTAGTGTTCTAGAATATAAAGGTTTTATCCGCAATGGATTAAACACTGATATAGAGATAATGTCTCTAGTCAAACTAGTTACATTATAACATTTCCTAATTTAAGTACATACCCAAAGGGTAGTTCCTAAACTTAGGTATCTACGGTCGAAACAGCGACTTTCGTCCCGTTTCCAATTCGCAGAGAAATCTCGGCTTGAAGCCAGTATCCAGCTCACAGCGGATTCTGAACGTCAATATATATGTATTATGTACCACACTAAGTATTTAAAATCCAATTTTAATACTAGTAGTGAACATAACTTTGACAAATATTTTAAAGTTAGAGCCTCGCCCTTTCTTTAATTCCTTCGTGTCTTCCATATCCAAATGGTAGTCACTTTGAGGATATGTCAATTATCCTTTTCAATATTTCACAAACCTTTGGCCAAGCCTTGGGTTTCGGAATATCGAAACGATGTGCACCTTGTGCTACATGCCCAATTGCAAACTTTGACTTTTCTCCACTAGAATAGTCAATTAATTCTCCAAGAATTATTAATTGCAATTTTAATACTTTTAAATCTAAAGATAGATTTATTATAAGTATATTAATTAAGCACTAAAGTCATCACATAAATCTTCCAAAGACTTTATGCTCTACTATTTGCTTAATATGGGCTTAGTCATAATAAGTTATTTTATCAAATAAATTAACCTATTATTAATTCCCAATTGAAAATTAAATCATTTAAAACATTTAATCCAAGGATTATATATTTTAAATATTCAACCTTTCAATTCTTTCATGATTTAATAGTCCAACTATTTAATCAAATTATTAAGGTACTATTTATTATAATGATTACAATAATCCAATTTTAATCAACTATAATTTAATATTGATTACTATAATCCAATTATAAAATCAACTATCATTTTAATTCAATTATATTGATTACTATAATCCAATTATAAAATCAACTATATATTGAATGAGTTTGTATATAGTCCAACTATATATATAATTAAAAACAACATAAAATATTAGTCCGACTAATACTTTTAATAATATGACGAGTAAAATAAAATGAGCGTGTTTAGCGAGTAATTGAACGAATGTTGCAAATTCAATACTTGCCTCCCACTATTTTTCGTCGAGCCTCTAACCCTCTGTGGAGTACTCGGGAAACCGTGTTTCCTAGTGGGCTAGGATCCTATTAAATAACACACAACCCTGACTTTGGCAATAAAAAGCTGTATGCTATTTAACTAGGTAGATCTCTCAGATCAATTGGATCTCATCCAATTCCTAGATCCGGTTAGGTGGACATCCAAGTCCGAAACATATGTATAATGTCAATGTATCCAATACATTTTCCTAACCATATCCTCTGAATCATTTAGGCCTTGGCTTTGGCCAAACACAAACCTAATGATTCCAGTTAAGCGGGACCCATTGACGAGGAAAGTTTCGTAATCAATGTCATTGGACAAAAAGTGATCTGACTTTGGTCAATAAAAATCACGATTTGGACAAGACACCGATATGCAACAAAACTCTCATGATTCAAGTACATCCTTGATTGACAAAGGTCTTGACTTTGGTCAAAAACAAACCAATGCCAACTTCGGATCTTGAACAAGAATCATTCAATGGAAGGATATTTGCTTAATATAAAACGAGGGTTTTTCGCGTGCAAATTGGCTACCAATTTAATTATCTTTGTTAAGGTCTCATCATCATACACCCTTAAACATGCATTCTAAATACATAATAAAGCGAGTATGAAATAAAATAATAATGATATGCGGATGGATACTTAACACATTGATCCTAGATCAAATCTCTCCCTTTCTCACTCAAGCTAGCACTTGTACTACTTCTACCCGTTACACTACACTTCTAAAGAAACCTCATATACATAGAGGGGAATAGGTGAGAAGAGAATACAAAGAGAAAGAAGGTGATAAGGCTGGACACGCAGGTCCAATTTAATAAATCGAATTTATTACAACAATTTCTAAAATTGCCCACCCGACTAATATCCATCCGATATACATTATTCATTCAACACAACACGTATTCACACACATAAGCATGCTATCAATCAATCTAATCAAATTAATTAATCTGATAATTAAGTGATCATCCAATGTTCAAACAACGATTTGATTTTGTTCGAGTCAAACTCGTTTTTGCGAATAAGTACTTAAAGTACGAATTCATGAATTAAATTAAACTACATCATTAAATCTAATTTAACATGTATTTAATACTAATTCACTATTCAATTCCAAATTAAATATTACACTTTTATTTAATAAACCTTTTACGATTTAAATTCCAAATCTAATCGTAACGCGTCTCAAAGACCGATTAACGTCCAACGTCAATTCAATTAAAGTCCAATGGGCTTTTGATTGATTTCTTAAGGCGTGGACTTTTGGTCAACTCGGGTCAAACCGATAACCAAAGTCCAATCCGGGATTTACCCCATAAGCCCATAAATCAATCTTGGCCCATTAGGCCCAATTGAACATTAAAGGTTCATTAGCCGCAATTGGGCTTTATGGTTAAGGTTTTGGGCCCAATTGGATCCAATCCACTTGGCCTAAACCAAACTTGATAAATCAAGCCCAAAGGCCAATTACAACAATAATTCTAATTTCCAAAATTAGGCCCAATTAATTAAATCCAAAATCCAATTTTCACAATTTAATTACCAAAAGTGCATTATATGATTAATCAACTAAATCAACATTTCCAAACACTAAATTAGTCCAATTAATCATACTTAATTCATTATTACATGTCAAACACAATAATGAAAAATCAAACCCATTACATGCTTCTAAGTCTCGGCCAAGGAAGTGATTTTCATGTCCAATTCGGTTTCAATCCAATTAATCCGCAATCGACATTAAATACATATCCCGAATGATTTCAATACATCCAATTATCAAAATCAAAAAATTCCAAGACACATTAGGGCATATCCTATTCGGCCAACATAGATTTTTGGGGTTTTTGTCCAATTCGAAATCCAATCCAATTCGATTCAAATTAACGTCAACCTAATCGATTCTAACTCATCAAATGAATCAAAATCACAAAATTCCAAGAATCCAAAATACAATAAACATTCGGCCAACATGATATTTTGGGGAAAATTATTCCAAATCAATTTTCAACAAATTGGTCCAACCAAAATGAATTTAAACATGTTATAAACATACTCAAACAAGCAATTTATTCAAATCATGCTCAAATCACATTTACCCAAATTTTAAACCCTACAAATTTCATGCTTGCAACATTAGCTCATGATGCCATTGTTGATTTATTCTAAGGTCCCAAGATCAAATCAAGACATGAAATAATGCGTGAATACACCAATGAAGATAGCGGAATACTTACATTGATCGGTTATGTCGATTTGAAGACGAATCATGCCCAAAAACGCACTGCCTTGGTAAGCTTACTGCAACCAGTCCATGCTCACTGTCTTGGCAGTTTCGGGTCTCAAAACGAAGCTCCAAACTCCATCGGATGAGTCCCGCCTCATGGTCGAACCTCCCTACCACCTTCGCAAGACTCGTAGTGTGCTAGCACTTGAATTTTCACCATGAAAATCCAACCCTTGCTTCCCTTTAGTGTCACGTTTTTCTGGTTCAAAACCAGTCCCCATTTCAGCTTTGGGCGTGAGAGAAGAGAGAAAATGAGAGAGAAGAAGTTTTGTGTTAAGTTAAAATGATTTACCAAAAATCAATTTATATTTATGCCATAATTTTCATTAAATTAATAATAAAATTATGACACATAACATGCAATGGCTTAGAGTGTCAAACACTCAAACTCCATGCAATGACATTGAGTGCAATGTACACAATCTACATGCAAAGCATTAGAATGACATGTGTCATGTGGGCCCCACACGTTTCCAAATGAAAGTGGGCCCACTTGCACTCACGCGTTCGGGTTCGATATTTCCGAAATACCGAGCTTACGTCGCGACGTTAATTCAATCGAATTTAAATAAATAATTGCGCCTGGCGAAATTATTTACGTCGCTAACGAATTAATTCTAAATTAACTCGTTTGCCCGAATTAAAATCTGATTTTAATTCCGCGTCGAAATCTAATTTCGTCTAATGTATCGAATATATTAATACATCGATTAATTCCGAATTAATCGTTCTCTCTCTTTAGACGACATTTTATCCCGAATAAAATATCTCCGTTATTAATCCTAGATTAATTTTCTCTCTCTTCTATATAATCCCAGATTATTCAAGAGTGCGAGTTGTGCGTCATCGGTGGATTATCGGGAAGCGACCCATGAGATCCCCGGATAATTGGCAGTAAATACGGTCGTCGGAGTATCCGAATCACGTACGTACCAAGTACTACGTTCTACCGATTTACGAGACAAGGTCGACTCCTAGCAAAGCACCAAGTCTTCCCAATTCTCCGGACATATTCATTAAAGAATATCTAGATCTGTATCAAGCGTAGTATACAATGTATTGTGCATATCGGTCCAGTATCGGATAGTCACGTGCTAGGGCTGGGGCTGGATAAGTGTCTGCCCCGTCCGAAACACATATCGGATGTCTGGTAACTAGTTTCTATAATCAGATATTCATGACCTGGTCATAATATCACGATTGGATGCGCATCACTGAAGAGCACTAATACCGTATCCTGCGTGACATCATCTCCATTATGACTGGAGTGATACTTCCGTCTCGACATCACATCCAATACACTACGATCCTGATAAACCCAGAAGAGGTGAACACAGAACCAGTTAAGATCCCCCACCACCAAAACCAAAGTTTACCGATTGTCGTAAGTATTAGCGATGTAAGTCTCAGGTTAAGACTATACACACCTACCTTGATTTCGGCCTCCCATAGACACCTAGTCATAATACCAATGGGATTCCGAAGGGTCTATCCAGAGCGAAGCTGTTTCCCGTACCATCGATGAAACACGACCTCCTATCGCACTTGCACAAGTATCCAATACTTATATATATGAGAACTATGCCGTTGTGCCCTCACAACGCGCACAAGTGCAATACTAGCCTATTCCGCATTATCGATGTCCAGTCTCGATAATACTACGGCTAGGGATATTTAATGATTAATCCTTCGTGGACTGATACTGTCTCATATCATCTCAATCCAGGAACTAATCATAGGGACCTCTCTTCATATATATCTATGGTGATCTAATCACAAATGATGAGAGTGCAATTTCCTTATTACATAGTTAATTTGCTACAACAACATAATGATCTGTGCAAATAGTGACGCTATGGGTCATATTATCCAACATATGCCCCACCACCTAGCAAACCCCTTGAGAATACCTTGCATGCATTCATTGAAAACAAGAAGCTATCAATAACCAAAAAATACAAATATTGAATGATCTGAAAGATACTTTTTTCCAAAATCACATATGCTTTGACCATTGATGAGAGACCATTGATGAGAAAAGAAAGTTTCCTGCACAACCATAACCAAACCCCAAGAGTCATCAAAACCCTCACGAGGGTAGTTCTGGTAGTAAACATATAAACCATGTCAAATCTATTATTACTCTTCGTTGTGGTTAGGTCATCCACATACATATTCTTGAACCTCGCGAAGATGATAATAAATCAGATTCAGAGGGTAAGGAAGAGGTTGATGAACCATTACCCGTCGTTGATGATAATAATTTTTCTCATACACCTCCATTTCAACAGGCATTAAAAATAAAAATTTGAACCATTCCCCACAGATATATGAAATATTCAAACAGGTAAAAGTCAATATTCCTTTGTTACATGGCATCCAAAAAATACCATCTTTTGCCAAATTTCTAAGAGACTGTGCACCGTTAAAAAAACCATTAGGTAAGAAAGAAAGCTTTTCTGGCTGAACATGTAAGTTCTATTCTCTCAACCAATAATGCATTAAAATACAAGGATCCTAGTTGTCTAACTATTTCTTGTATTATTGGAAATCAAAAAATTGAACATGCTTTACTTGATCTTGGAGCCAGTGTCAATTTGCTTACATTTTCGGTTTGTCAACATTTTAATATTTATAACATCCCTAATACGAAGATGTTACCGGCAGGGAATAGGCCGTATTATCCCCTTAGCCTATGACTCTATGTAAACTTCTAATCATATATCATATATAAACGCATGCATAAGACCATTGCCCATCTCATCAATCTAAATGCATAACACTTTTAATACTGAGTACTCGATTTTTATTACATATTACAACTTTGGCAGTGGCCACCTATAATGCATTACATATATAATCTTTTTTATATAACATGTATGAAACAAGACCTTTCATGCCTCTGACTGAACTAAATTCTGACTCTGACTTGAATTGGTGGACCAACTCTCTATTGACTGCCATCAGTATCCATCCTCCCGAGCTCATCCTCTAGGTAAACCTGCAAAATAAAGAAATTAGGAGTGTGGGAGGGGGGTTAGATCGTTTGAACGATCTAAGTGAGTGGACAGTTAGAATAGAATCTAAAATGCTTTTTGAAAACTCCATGGTTCGAAAACCATATTTATCTCAAATCATCTCTTTTAAAATCTTTTCTTTATCAGGAAATAATTTTCTTTCTGGAAATCTTTTCTGGAAAATTACTTCTGGTCTGTAATTTCAGAAACTCTCATAAAATAATTTCATAATAAAACTTTTCTTGAAATCATCATTTCTGTAAGTCTGTCTCTGAAAATCTGTTTCTGAAAATTCTTTATCTGAAATTATACTGAAAACTTGACGAATGAGGGCGTTACATATCGTCGTCCCCCCATATGCCTAACTACAGCCAGAAGTGTAGAACAATGACATTGGGGCGTTACGTATCGCCGTCCCCCAAAACATACCACTATATTTCCCTGAACTATGGTCTAAGGGCGTTACGTATTTCCGTCCCTCTTGTCCAGAAATCTGGTGGTATTGGGGTGTTACGTATCGTCGTCCTCCAAGCCACATATCTAGAGCAGGGGGTACGGATCTATGCTACCTTCCTGACTCTGAATCTAGGATCTATGGACATCTGTCATCCCTAGTCCTGAACTACGTGGGCACACGGTATCTGAATCAATCAATTCCACATCTGAGTCAAGTTACATACTGAGGTGGATTTTCCCCTATGCATCGAAAACATAAAACCATGATTTTATAATCATCACTTTTCTAAATAACTTCTCAAAAACATTCTTATTCAAAATATACTTGAAAATAAACTTGGATAACGCCCTAAATGCAGAAAAATAAGTATGTTATTTAAAAACAATATAATAAAGAATCAACTTAAGGAAATAGTGTCCATTCCCAAATTGGAGTCCAGCGGACATCACTTCACTTTGTCGAAGGAATTATGGTTCTTGCGATTACCTTTAATTGATAATCCTTGATTAGAAAATAGACTGAGGAATATATTAATGAAATTAGGATAAATTTATCTATTCAAGTATTCGCTATTACTTCAAGGTGTATCACACTTATATCATGAAGTAAAATATATATACGAGCTGATACAGGACCCTTAGGGTGGCCTCTAACACACTAGGGTTGAACTGGAATGAACTAAAATTGATTTGTGGAAATTCTAATCAAGCGTCGCGACGATTCTCCTTGGGCGTCGTGACGCCCACACATAATGATAAACCATTGAGCATATTCTATCTACGCATTGTGATTCAAGGGTTGGGCATCACGACTCCCACATGTGTCACGATGCTAAGAGCTGAGCATCGCGACGTTCCCCAAACAGAGGTAAGACAGTGGGCTTTCTTTATTTTACAAGTCGCGATGCAAATCCCTGGGCGTCGCGACGCTCACATTTCAGAACTGAATCTGTGAAAATTTTCCAGTACGCATCGTGACGCAAGGGGTTGGGCATCACGACGCTAGGCCAAATTCAGGACCTAACATTAACTCTTCAAGGACTTACTTCATAGTAACCCAACAGCCCCACCTTAATACAAGTTAATTCATTTATCCATAATCAAATTATCATATTTCCACCCTTCCATGATCACCACTGTTGGATAGTTATGACCCATAGCATCCCTATTTGTACAGATCATGGTGTTGCTGTACAAATTAACTATGTGACAAAGAAATTGCTCTTTTATCATTTGTGATTAGATAACCAAAACATATAAATGATGAAAGGTCCATATGATTACTTCTGGATTGAGATGATACATTATCAATCCATGAAGGTTTAATCATTAAATATCCTTAGTCAAAGTATTATCGAGATTGGACATTGATAATGCGTAAAAGACTAGTATTACACTTTTGCGCATTGTGAGGGCATAACATCATAGTTCTCATATATTTGGGTATATGATACTCATGCAAGTGTAGTAGGAGGTTGTGTTTTACCGATGGTACGGGAAACAGTTTCGCTCTAGATAGACCCCTCGGAATTCCATTGGTAGTATGACTATGTGTCTATGGAAGTCCGAATCAGGGTAGGTGTATTTGGTCTTAACCTGAGACTTGCACCGCTAATACTTGCGACAATCAATATACTTTGGTTTTGGTCTTCCAGGGCTTTAACAGGTTCTGTGTATGCCTCTACTGGGTATATTGAGAATCGTAGTGTATTGGGTGTGATGTCGAGATGGAAGTATCACTCCAGTCATAGTGGAGATGATGATCACGTAAGATACAGAACTGGTTCTCTTATATGCTGCAGTTATCGGGATATTATGACTAGGTCATGTTTATCCTATTATAGAGACTAGTTACCAGAGATCCGATATGTGCTTCGTACGGGGCAGACACATTTCCAGCCTCAGGCCTTGCACGTGACATCCGATACTGGATCGAAATACGCAATACTACGTATACTACGCCTGATATAGATCACATATTCCTGTAAGGATATTTCTGGAGAATTGGGTAGGCATGTCGCTTTGCTAGAAGCCAACCTTGTCTTGTAAATCGGTCAAAATGTAGTACTAGGTACTTACATGTTCAAATAGTCCGACAACCGGATTTACTGCCAACATATCCGGGGATCTCATTGGTCGCTTCCCGAAGATTCACCGATGACGTATGACTCGCACTTTATTAATATGGGATTAATTTGATGAGAGAGAAAATTAATCTGGGATTAATTACGGAGATATTTTATCTGGGATAAAATATTAATTAAAGAAAGAATACAATTAATTTGGAATTAATCGATAAAATAATATATTCGATATATTATACGAAATTGGATTTCGACGCGGAATTAAATTTAGAATTTAATTCGGGCTAACGAGTTAATTTAGATTTAATTCGTTAGCGACGTTAATAGTAATTTTGCTAGGCAAAGTTATTTGATTAAATTAGATTTAATTTTGTCGCAACAGAAAATTCGTTAATTTGGAATTAGCGAACCAGAGCCCGGGAGTGTTTACGGGCGCACTCATATTTCGAATTCAAATGCGGCCCACAGGTCACATCAAGCATCAAATCACTTGTCACTCTGAGTGATGTGACAACTAGTCACTTTTGATTTGAGTGATTGATGTGAGTTGTTGGATAAATTAAATCCATTTATCATTTATCCAAATATTTGGTGTTTGAATTTATTTTATATATTAGATACACAATTTTCCAACAACCAAAAATAACACACTCTCTCATTTCTTCTCCTCTCCCTCTCACGCCCAAGGGGCATTCTTCTCCTTCTTTCACTGGTTTTGCCAAGCATACAAGGAAGAAGATGGTAATTTTTGTGGCAAAAATTACCGAGTGCTAGCACACTTCTGGAGTCTCGCGAAGGTGAAAGGGAAACCCACCCGTGGGCATGGAATATACATCACAAAGCTTGGAGCTTGAGACCAGCATGATCAAATTTCTTGAAGGAAAAAACAGCCCACTGCCGTGAGCCCTAGGAGGGAAAAGCTTGAAGATTTTGTTCTTTACATCGCTCAACCGATCAATGTAAGTATTCCACAACTTCTTTGTTGTATTCATACATATTTCATAGCTTAAAATGATCCTTGGGACCTTAGAGAAACCCAACAACCACATCATCAAATTTCAAAACCCTGATTTACTTATCCTCTAAAATTTCTTATTTTAGGGATTTTATAAAATCCTTATTTTCTTAAAACCATAACCACATAAATATCAATATCCACAATTCAAAAATATCCTTTAACCAGTAAATCATCAAAACATCAACATATCAAATTGGGTTATGTTTTTCTTACCCCATTTCCTTTGATTTCCTTCACTTTTCAAGCTTTAAATGGTTTCCAATCTTCTTCTTAGCTTGTGGGGATTGGTATTTGTCTCATCATATATCCTTCATATTTCTTCTTCTTTATTTCTTTCTTTCTTCTTCTTCTTATGTTTCTTTCTTCTTTTCTCCATTTATGGATTAGGGAATATTAATACGGGGCTAAATGACTAATTTTGTAAAAGTTTGAAATAAAAGATGGAATTATTGAGATAATTTGAGAATTCTCTAGATTCATCCTCACATACTATTCATCTAGATATTTGATATGTATTTTCTACCTGTATCTAGTACGAATTTGGAAAAATAGTCAACGTATAAATTGCAGGTCTGGATCTTAACTTTCCGAAGATATAAAATTCATAAATATCGGAGTTCGTATGAGAAATTTTTGGTCCAAATACCATAGGCTATACGTAGTGGAATATCGTACCATCTCTTATCGGAATCTCAAAGAATTTGCCAATTGTCCCCCAAAGTCATTTCATGAGTGTATATTGGTCCAAACATAATTTATGTTACGTGACATTCTTCCCACAATGTAATAGTAGTTGAGATTTACGGTCGTTATAATATTGGCGAGTTAAAACATGTTAGGGTATGCCCTATACCCAACTTGTGGATGGGCTATATGTACATGTATTTGTAATATTTTCATTAATTAATAAAATGGAAATCTTTATTATATGTGTCTTACATAACTTATATGAATCATCAACACTGTAAAAAAGACCTGGAGTAATAAGACGATGACTTCCACGCCTTATGAGAATCATTACTCTTAAATGTACCTAGTCATAGTTTTGTGAATAATCTGGGCGTTCACAAAGCGGAGAGACTAGCATGATGATATGATCCGCCCTTAAGTTGGGTAGCCGATCTCATAGGCTACTAGCGGACATCCGTGCGCTTGGTGTATCACATGGATGCATGAGTTGCTCGTGTCCATAAAACTGACCGCCGAAATTATTCATATGGAGTGTTTATCAAATGTGTCTGTGAGAACTTTCATGTATCGATTACATGACTAGTCCTTTGACTTGAGATCTTTACAATCTTATGTATGGATTAAATAACTTTGACATCTCCTTTCCCAGTTCAAAAGATCCGGTCATAAGGGTATGATTGGGTCATTTGTTGAAACACATGAAGTTTGTAAAGATACAACAGAGAATCGCCACTCTCTATGATAATATTTTCTTATAAGAGTAGTATTCCATTTCGCGGGTTGATATGTGTGATCAGTGCTTGAGACTGTGGCCACAGCGGAAGAATCATGTGAGATTCTTGGGTTATCACGATTCATGACACTATCAACATTATACCTTTGACCATACTGGTAGACACTTTCTGTACCCTAGGTCAATAGGTGGGGATACATTAAGGCGATGGACCGTATCATATGTAAATCCCATACAGAATGGGTATATATATATATATATCTTTCCTTCTCATTTGGGAGTGTTTACGAGTGCACTCGCATTTCGAATTCAAATGCGGCCCACAGGTCACATCAAACATCAAATCACTTGTCACTTTTAGTGATGTGACAACTAGTCACTTTTGATTTGACTGTTTGATGTGAGTTGTTGGATAAATTAAATCCATTTACCATTTATCCAAATATTTGGTGTTTGACTTTATTTTGTGTATTAGATACACAATTTTCCAACAACCAAAAATAACACACCCTCTCATTTCTTCTCCTCTCCCTCTCATGCCCAAGGGGCATTCTTCTCATTCTTTTACTGGTTTTGCTGAGCATACAAGGAAGAAGATGGTAATTTTTGTGGCAAAAATTACCGAGTGCTAGCACACTTCTGGAGTCTCACGAAGGTGAAAGGGAAACCCACCCGTGGGCATGGAATATACATCACAAAGCTTGGAGCTTGAGACCAGCATGATCAAATTTCTTGAAGGACAAAACAGCCCACTGCCGTGAGCCCTAGGAGGGAAAAGCTTGAAGATTTTGTTCTTTACATCGCTCAACCGATCAATGTAAGTATTCCACAACTTCTTTGTTGTATTCATACATATTTCATAGCTTAAAATGATCCTTGGGACCTTAGAGAAACCCAACAATCACATCATCAAATTTCAAAACCCTAATTTACTTATCCTCTAAAATTTCTTATTTTAGGGATTTTATAAAATCCTTATTTTCTTAAAACCATAACCACATAAATATCAATATCCACAATTCAAAAATATCCTTTAACCAGTAAATCATCAAAACATCAACATATCAAATTTGGGTTATGTTTTTCTTACCCCATTTCCTTTGATTTCCTTCACTTTTCAAGCTTTAAATGGTTTCCAATCTTCTTCTTAGCTTGTGGGGATTGGTATTTGTCTCATCATATATCCTTCATATTTCTTCTTCTTTATTTCTTTCTTTCTCTTCTTCTTATGTTTCTTTCTTCTTTTCTCCATTTATGGATTAGGGAATATTAATACGGGGCTAAATGACTAATTTTGTAAAAGTTTGAAATAAAAGATGGAATTATTGAGATAATTTGAGAATTCTCTAGATTCATCCTCACATACTATTCATCTAGATATTTGATATGTATTTTCTACTTGTATCTAGTACGAATTTGGAAAAATAGTCAACGTATAAATTGCAGGTCTTGATCTTAACTTTCCGAAGATATAAAATTCATAAATATCTGAGTTCGTATGAGAAATTTTTGGTCCAAATACCATAGGCTATACGTAGTGGAATATCGTACCATCTCTTATCGGAATCTCAAAGAATTTGCCAATTGTCCCCCAAAGTCATTTCATGAGTGTATATTGGTCCAAACATAATTTATGTTACGTGACATTCTTCCCACAATGTAATAGTAGTTGAGATTTACGGTCGTTATAATATTGGCGAGTTAAAACCTGTTAGGGTATGCCCTATACCCAACTTGTGGATGGGCTATATGTACATGTATTTGTAATATTTTCATTAATTAATAAAATGGAAATCTTTATTGTATGTGTCTTACATAACTTATATGAATCATCAACACTGTAAAAAAGACCTTGGAGTAATAAGACGATGACTTCCACGCATTATGAGAATCATTACTCTTAAATGTACCTAGTCATAGTTTTGTGAATAATCTGGGCGTTCACAAAGCGGAGAGACTAGCATGATGATATGATCCGCCCTTAAGTTGGGTAGCCGATCTCATAGGCTACTAGCGGACATCCGTGCGCTTGGTGTATCAGATGGATGCATGAGTTGCTCGTGTCCATAAAACTGACCGCCGAAATTATTCATATGGAGTGTTTATCAAATGTGTCTGTGATAACTTTCATGTATCGATTACATGACTAGTCCTTTGACTTGAGATCTTTACAATCTTATGTGTGGATTAAATAACTTTGACATTCTCCTTTCCCAGTTCAAAAGATCCGGTCATAAGGGTATGATTGGGTCATTTGTTGAAACACATGAAGTTTGTAAAGATACAACAGAGAATCGCCACTCTCTATGATAATATTTTCTTATAAGAGTAGTATTCCATTTCGCGGGTTGATATGTGTGATCAGTGCTTGAGACTGTGGCCACAGCGGAAGAATCATGTGAGATTCTTGGGTTATCACGATTCATGACACTATCAACATTATACCTTTGACCATACTGGTAGACACTTTCTGTACCCTAGGTCAATAGGTGGGGATACATTAAGGCGAGGGACCGTATCATATGTAAATCGCATACAGAATGGGTATATATATATATATATCTTTCCTTCTCATTTGGGAGTGTTTACGAGTGCACTCGCATTTCGAATTCAAATGCGGCCCACAGGTCACATCAAACATCAAATCACTTGTCACTTTTAGTGATGTGACAACTAGTCACTTTTGATTTGACTGTTTGATGTGAGTTGTTGGATAAATTAAATCCATTTACCATTTATCCAAATATTTGGTGTTTGACTTTATTTTGTGTATTAGATACACAATTTTCAAACAACCAAAAATAACACACCCTCTCATTTCTTCTCCTCTCCCTCTCATGCCCAAGGGGCATTCTTCTCATTCTTTTACTGGTTTTGCTGAGCATACAAGGAAGAAGATGGTAATTTTTGTGGCAAAAATTACCGAGTGCTAGCACACTTCTGGAGTCTCGCGAAGGTGAAAGGGAAACCCACCCGTGGGCATGGAATATACATCACAAAGCTTGGAGCTTGAGACCAGCATGATCAAATTTCTTGAAGGACAAAACAGCCCACTGCCGTGAGCCCTAGGAGGGAAAAGCTTGAAGATTTTGTTCTTTACATCGCTCAACCGATCAATGTAAGTATTCCACAACTTCTTTGTTGTATTCATACATATTTCATAGCTTAAAATGATCCTTGGGACCTTAGAGAAACCCAACAACCACATCATCAAATTTCAAAACCCTAATTTACTTATCCTCTAAAATTTCTTATTTTAGGGATTTTATAAAATCCTTATTTTCTTAAAACCATAACCACATAAATATCAATATCCACAATTCAAAAATATCCTTTAACCAGTAAATCATCAAAACATCAACATATCAAATTTGGGTTATGTTTTTCTTACCCCATTTCCTTTGATTTCCTTCACTTTTCAAGCTTTAAATGGTTTCCAATCTTCTTCTTAGCTTGTGGGGATTGGTATTTGTCTCATCATATATCCTTCATATTTCTTCTTCTTTATTTCTTTCTTTCTTCTTCTTCTTATGTTTCTTTCTTATTTTCTCCATTTATGGATTAGGGAATATTAATACGGGGCTAAATGACTAATTTTGTAAAAGTTTGAAATAAAAGATGGAATTATTGAGATAATTTGAGAATTCTCTAGATTCATCCTCACATACTATTCATCTAGATATTTGATATGTATTTTCTACTTGTATCTAGTACGAATTTGGAAAAATAGTCAACGTATAAATTGCAGGTCTTGATCTTAACTTTCGAAGATATAAAATTCATAAATATCGGAGTTCGTATGAGAAATTTTTGGTCCAAATACCATAGGCTATACGTAGTGGAATATCGTACCATCTCTTATCGGAATCTCAAAGAATTTGCCAATTGTCCCCCAAAGTCATTTCATGAGTGTATATTGGTCCAAACATAATTTATGTTACGTGACATTCTTCCCACAATGTAATAGTAGTTGAGATTTATGGTCGTTATAATATTGGCGAGTTAAAACCTGTTAGGGTATGCCCTATACCCAACTTGTGGATGGGCTATATGTACATGTATTTGTAATATTTTCATTAATTAATAAAATGGAAATCTTTATTATATGTGTCTTACATAACTTATATGAATCATCAACACTGTAAAAAAGACCTTGGAGTAATAAGACGATGACTTCCACGCCTTATGAGAATCATTACTCTTAAATGTACCTAGTCATAGTTTTGTGAATAATCTGGGCGTTCACAAAGCGGAGAGACTAGCATGATGATATGATCCGCCCTTAAGTTGGGTAGCCGATCTCATAGGCTACTAGCGGACATCCGTGCGCTTGGTGTATCACATGGATGCATGAGTTGCTCGTGTCAATAAAACTGACCGCCAAAATTATTCATATGGAGTGTTTATCAAATGTGTCTGTGAGAACTTTCATGTATCGATTACATTACTAGTCCTTTGACTTGAGATCTTTACAATCTTATGTGTGGATTAAATAACTTTGACATTCTCCTTTCCCAGTTCAAAAGATCCGGTCATAAGGGTATGATTGGGTCATTTGTTGAAACACATGAAGTTTGTAAAGATACAACAGAGAATCGCCACTCTCTATGATAATATTTTCTTATAAGAGTAGTATTCCATTTCGCGGGTTGATATGTGTGATCAGTGCTTGAGACTGTGGCCACAGCGGAAGAATCATGTGAGATTCTTGGGTTATCACGATTCATGACACTATCAACATTATACCTTTGACCATACTGGTAGACACTTTCTGTACCCTAGGTCAATAGGTGGGGATACATTAAGGCGAGGGACCGTATCATATGTAAATCGCATACAGAATGGGTATATATATATATATCTTTCCTTCTCATTTGGGAGTGTTTACTAGTGCACTCGCATTTCGAATTCAAATGCGGCCCACAGGTCACATCAAACATCAAATCACTTGTCACTTTTAGTGATGTGACAACTAGTCACTTTTGATTTGACTGTTTGATGTGAGTTGTTGGATAAATTAAATCCATTTACCATTTATCCAAATATTTGGTGTTTGACTTTATTTTGTGTATTAGATACACAATTTTCCAACAACCAAAAATAACACACCCTCTCATTTCTTCTCCTCTCCCTCTCATGCCCAAGGGGCATTCTTCTCATTCTTTTACTGGTTTTGCTGAGCATACAAGGAAGAAGATGGTTTTACATCGGAAGAGGCTTTTACATAATTTAGTGTTCCAGGTTAATAAATCAATATTTTACCCAACTATAAGATAACCACTTCATCTTTTAAATAATATTGGAATAAATCACAACCTGGATAGTTTTTATAATTTGAATTTCCACCAACCTACTTTCGAACCATTTTATTTACTTGTTTTTAAATTTAGAATCGTCACCATTTTAAATCAATCAATCACTTGTTAGATATTAATAATCATTTGACCTCATAAAATTAATAGTTTAGATATTAAGTCCTCGTGGGATCGATATTTTTATACTACTTGAACGATACGTGCGCTTGCGTTATACGTGTGTGTTTACGCCGGTCACAGCCCTAGGCCTAGCATGTGACTATCTGATACTGGGCCGATATGCACAATACAATGGTATACTACGCTTGATACAGATCTTAATATTCTTATAAGAATATGTCCGGAGAATTGGGAAGACTTGGTGCTTTGCTAGGAGTCGACCTTGTCTTGTAAATCGGTAAAACGTAGTACTTGGTACTCACGTGTTCGGATAGTCCGATGACCGATTTGACTGCCAACATATCCGGGGATCTCATGGGTCGCTTCCCAAAGATTCACCGATGACGTATGACTCGCACTTATATTAATCTGGGATTAATATGATGAGAGAGAGAATTAATCTTGGATTAATTACGAAGACACTTTATCTAGGATAAAATATCAATTGAAGAGAGAGAAACATTGATTTGGAATTAATCGAGGAATTAATATATTTGATATATTAAACGAAATTAGATTTCGACGCGGAATTAAAATTAGATTTTAATTCGGGCGAGCGAATTAATTTAGAATTAATTCGTTAGCGACGTGAATAGTAATTTCGCTAGGCGAAATTATTTAATTCTCGTCGCGACGGAAATGCGTTAATTCGGAATTAGCGAAACCGAGCCCGAAAGTGTTTGCGAACACATTCGTATTTTGAAACGAGTAGGATCCGCAAATCACATCGCGAAGTCTCATTACTTGACACGACTAGTTGATGGATGTATCTAGTCACCTTTATGGGATGATACATTGTCTCTATTCTCAATGTAAGTAGGTGAGGCTATTTAATGGATTTTTAAAAAAGGTGATGTGTGTGGTTGGGAATTAAAACCCAAATGTGTTTGAAATGAATTTCAAATGAAATTCAAATGCATTTGATGCATAAAGTTCCACCAAAACCGTATACACTACTGACTCTCCATTTTCCCTCCTCTCTCTCCTCTTCTTCTCCTCTCTTCTCTCACGCCATTTCTGGTTTTTTGTGAGGCAGTGAACTGCCGAAAATAAGAAAAGAAATGGAGGGAAGCAAGTGTGTTTGTGGCAAAACAAGAGTGCTAGCACACTCCGGATCATGCCAAGGTGATAAGGGAAGTATACCCATGAGCAGGGAACGTTTTTGATGAAGCTTGAAGCTCGTTTTTCTTGATCAAAATGGCGAAAAACAGAAGCACAAACTGCTGCAGTTCACGCACATGAGCAGTGGGCAGTGAGCAGAATTTCAGTTCATTTTGTTGCCCAAATCGTCTCTCAACCGCTCGATGTAAGTATTCCGCACTTCCGTCGTTGTATTCGCTTATGATTCAAGCTTGAGTGATGATCTTGGGACCTATAGAAACTCCAACAATGGCATCAAGAGCTTAGGTTAAAAGCATGAAAAATGTTAGGGCTAAAATTTGGGCAAACTTGATTTTGAGCATGATAAATTAAATGGATGGATTGTATGCTTAATTGTGTTGAATTGAAGATTGATTGGGTCAATTTCAACAAATTGTGATTGGATCAATTTTCCCCAAATTTTCTCCTTGGCCGAATATGTAATGTTCTTTAATGTTTGGGATTTTTGATTTTGACAATTGGAAGTGTGGAATCATTCGGGATGATGATTTAACGTCGATTGCGGAATCAATTGGATTGAATTCGATTTGGACGAAAATCCCCAAATTGCCAAGTATGTCATGAAACTTTAAATGGGGTAAAATTGATTTGAGCATGCAATTATGAAATTGGATGATTAAGTATGCTTAATACTTGTTTAATTGATGATTGATTGGATCAATTTGATTAAATATTGTTTGGAACAAATTTCCCCAATTTTGAAAGTATGTCATGAAACTTGAAATTGGGTAAAATGAAATTGAGCATGCAATTATGAAATTGGATGATTAAGTATGCTTAATACTTGTTTAATTGATGATTGGTTGGATCAATTTTATTAAATATTGTTTGGAACAAATTTCCCCAATTTGATTTGTGTTGGCCGAATAGGAGTATGCCCTAATTCTGGTAGTTTTGTTTCGTTGATCATTGGATGACTTGAAACGATTGAGGGTATGTTGATTTAATGTCGAATTGGTTTTTTAATTGGATTGAAACAAATCGGACTTGTAATTAACCTTATTGCCAAGAATAAAGTAAAGCATGTAATGAGTTTGATTTTAATCTTAATGTGTTGGACATGTGATGATGAAATTGAGTATGATTAATTGACTAATTTAGTGTTTTGGAAATGTTGATTTAGGTTGATTAATCATGTAATGCACTTTAAGTAATTAATTGCTAAATTGGATTTATGTAATTTAATTATTTGAGGCCTTAAATTGGATTTGGGCTTCTAATGTTGTAATTGGGCCTATTGGGCTTGATTTTATCAAGTTGGTTTAGGCCAAAGGATTGGATCCAATTGGGCCCAAAACCTAACCATAAAGCCCAAATGCAACTAATGGACCTTTGTAATTTAATTGGGCCTAATGGGCCAAAATTAATTTAAAGGCTTATGGGGTGGTAAAATCCCGGATTGGACTTTGGTTGCGGGTTTGACCCGAGTTGACCAAAAGACCACGCCTTAAGAAATTAATTAAAAGCCCATTAGACTTTAATTAAATTATATGGATATTAATCGGGCTTTGAGACCCGTAGCGATTAAATTGGAATTTAAGTCGAAAAAGGTTTATTTAAAGTGTGTTATTTAATTTGGAATAAATAGTCAATTATAATTAAATACAAATGAATTGGATTTAATTGTGTAGTTAATTTAATTCGGGAATTCGTACTTTAAGTACTTATTCGCAAAAAACGAGTTTGACTCGAACAAAATCAAATCGTTGTTTGAACATTGGATGATCACATAATTATCAGATTAATTAATTTGATTAGATTGATTGATAGCATGCTTATATGAGTGAATACATGGTTGTGATGCATGAATAATGTATATCGGATGGATATTAGATGGGTGGGGCAATTTTAGAAATTGTTGTAATAAATTCGATTTATTAAATTGACCTGCGGAGTCCAGCCTTATCACCTCTATTCTTTGTATTCTCTTCTCATCTATTCCCCTCAATGTAAATGAGGTTTCTTTAGAAGTGTAGTGTAACAGGTAGAAGTAGTACAAGTGCTAGCTTGAGTGAGAAAGAGAGAGAGAGATTTGATCTAGGATCAATGTAAAGTATCCATCCGCATATCATTATTATTTATTCATACTCGCTTTATTATGTGTTTAGAATGCATGTTTAAGGTGTATGATGATGAGACCTTAACAAAGATAACTAAATTGGTAGCCAATTTGCACACGCGAAAAAACCCTCGTTAAATATCAAGCGTTTATTTTCCTTCCATTGAGTGATTCTTACTCAAGATCCGAGATTGGCAGGGGTTGTTGGCCAAAGTCAAGCCCTTGTCCGTCAAAAGTGTGTTTTAATCACGAGGCTTTGTTCCATATCGGTGTCGTGTCCAAGTTGTGGTTTGTTGGCCAAAGTCAAGACCACTTCTTGTCCATTGACATTGATTACGAAGCTTCCATGTCAATGGTCCGTGCTTGACTGGGATCACTAGGTTTGTTGTGCCAAAGCCAATGCCTAGTTGATTCAGAGGAAAAAGGTTAGGGTATACATTCGATGTATAGGCATATATAAGATATATGTTTGGGACTTGGATGTCACCTACTGGATCTAGGAGTGGATGAGATCCAATTGATCTTCGAGATCTACCTAGTTAATTATCATACAATTTGTTGGCCAAAGTCAAGATTGTGTGATACTTTAACGGGATCCTAGCCCACTAGGAAAACACGGTTTCCCGAGTACTCGACAGAGGGTTAGAGGCTCGACGAAAAATAGTGGGAGGCAAAATGAATTTGCAATATTCGTTCAATTACTCGCCATACGCGCTCATTCAAATTATTTCATCGTAATATTAAATGTTAGTTGGACTAATATTTAAATTGTTGTTTTAATAAACAGTTGGACTGTATTATACTTGATTATATAATTGGATTATATTAATCAATATATTTGAATTAATTAATTTCAGTTTACAGTTGATTTTATAATTGGATTATAGTAATCAATGTAATTGAGGTTAATTAATTTTGATTATATTTGATTATATAGTTGGACTATTATAATCATTATAATATATATAGTACCACTAATCGTTGATTAAATAGTTGGACTATTGTAATCAAGATAAGAAATGAAAAGTTGGATATTTAAAATATAATCTGGACTATAAAATATTTTAAATGATTTAATTTTCAAATTGGGAATAAATATAGGTTACTTATTTGATAAAATAACTTATTATACCTTACGCCCAAAATTAAGCAAAATAAGTAGAGCATAAAATCTTTGAAGATTTATGTGATGATGACTTTAATGCTTAATTTAATATACTTGTCATAAATCTAATTTTAGATTTAAGAAGTATTAAAAATGCAATTTATAATTCTTGGAGAATTAATTGACTATTCTAGAGGAGATAGATAAAGTCAAAGTTTGCAATTGGGATGTAGCACGAGGTGCACATCGTTTCAATATTCTAAAAACCCAAGGCTTGGCCTAAGGTTCCTAAAATATTGAAAAGGATAATTGACATATACCAAAGTGACTACCATTTGGATATGAGAAGACACAAAGGAATTAAGAGAAGGGCGAGGCTAACTTTAAAAATGTTTGTCAAAGTTATGTTCACTACTAGTATTGAAATTAGATTTTAAATACTTAGTTGTGGTACAATAAAATATATGTATTGATGTTCAGAATCTGCTTTGAGCAGGATACTGACTTCAAGCTGAGATTGCTCTGCGAATCGGAAACGGGACGAAAGTCGCTGTTTCGACCGTAGATACCTAAGTTTAGGAACTACCCTTGGGTATGTACTTAAATTAGGAACTGTTATGATGTAACTAGTTTGACTAGAGACATCATCTCTATATCAGTTTAATCCGTTACGGATAAAAACCTTTATATTATAGAACACTAAGTGTTTTATTATATAAAGATGATACTGAGATAAATACATTAAATATAAATAACAGAATTTATATTTTGATAAATAAAATCTCAAACATATAAAATGACAAATAATAGCTCAAATTGATTTGATCAATAGAGACTTATTTGTGGCATTGTTGTCTGGGACACAATTAACGAGACTCGTATATCTACACTTTTGAAGAGTGGGTACTATGACTGATTGACTATTCAAATAAGGTCTGCGAATCTAGTTTTTATTAGGTAAAACACTATTTACTTGGTAATAATATGAAAGCCACCCAATCTGTTAGCCCTATTCATGGTGAAATAAGTGGGCCCATATCTAGCTAGGCTAGATGTGAACATGAATATTTCGTGACCTTAACAGATGTGGCATCACGTTATGGTTATGTGTTTCTTTTGAAGAACACAATTCGGAAACTTTTAGAGTTTCGACACGAAGTAGATAAATAGATCGGCTATAGTATTATACCATCGCGGTAAGACCGTAATGAAAATACTTAAGCATAAGTTTCATACATAAATGAAAGAGTACAATATTCTTTCATATGAGGACTCCTTCGAGACACGTCAGTTAGACGGTGTGTCCGAACTAAAACCAAATTTTGTTGGACATGATAAGGTTTATCACGAGTCGCTCTGCTACTGTTTCCTTCAATAGGATATGTATTAACAGTGCAAACTTATTAGAATAAGGTTCCATATAAATCTGTTTGACAATATCATATAGGATATGAACAGGAAAGAGAAATGGGGTTTCTTACTCCTAATAATTTGGGTATGCCAGGCATAACGTTTGGATGATACCAAACTAAGAACCAAATTGGATTAAATGCTAATATAGGTTATCCTAAGGGAACCTTAAGTATAGTACTTATAAATCTCAAATGAGAACAATATGATTTGCTCACCATGCGTTTTCCTGAGAGGAATACCGATATGCAGTGGTCAGTGGGAGGATAGTGATACACGATGAAAATCGAAGAAATACTATTCAAGCCCGAATCCTTAATGGAACACAAACAGTTCATCAATGATGAATCTGTACCATTAATCTTCAAATACACAAGAACTTCGTAGATCGCATAGAGTCAGAAAACAACCTAGGTAAATGGGTTTCTGATCTACTGTTGGATAATATGACCCATATCGTCACTATTTGCACAGATCATTGTGTTGTTGTAGCAATTAACTATGTAATAAGGAAATTGCACTCTCATCATTTGTGATTAGATCACCATAGATATATAAATGAAGAGAGGTCCCTATGATTAGTTCCTGGATTGAGATGATATGAGACAAGTATCAGTCCACGAAGGATTAATCATTAAATATCCCTAGCCGTAGTATTATCGAGACTGGACATCGATAATGCGGAATAGGCTAGTATTGCACTTGTTGCGTTGTGAGGGCACAACGACATAGTTCTCAAATATATAAGTATTGGATACTTATGAAAGTGCGATAGAGGTCGTGTTTCTCTCCGATGGTACGGGAAACAGCTTCGCTCTGGATAGACCCCGCGGAATCCCATTGGTAGTATGTCTGCGTGTCTATGGGAGGCCGCATCAGGGTAGGTGTATATGATCTTAACCTGAGACTTGCATCGCTAGTACTTGCGACAATCGGTAAACTTTGGTTTTGGTGGTTGGGGACCTAAACTGGTTCTGTGTTCACCTCTTCTGGGTTTATCAGGAATCGTAGTGTACTGGGTGTGATGTCAAGATGGAAGTGTCACTTCAGACATATGGAGTTGATGATCACGCAGGATACAGAACTAGTGCTCTATAAAAGGTTGCAACTGTCGGGACAATATGACTAGGTCAGTATTGCCCGATTTAAAGAGACTAGTTGCTTGATGTCCGATATATGTTTCGTACGGGGCAGACACATTTCCAGCCCCAGCCTAACATGTGATCGTCCGATACTGGATCGATATACGCAATACAATACAATTGTGATACTACGCTTGATATAGATCTTAATATTCTTATTAGGATTGATCCGAGAATTGGGTAGACTTGGTGCTTTGCTAGGAGTCGACCTGTCTCGTAAATCGGTAGAACAGTAGATACTTGGTACGTACGTGATTCGGATACTCCGACGACCGTATTTACTGCCAACTTACGAGATCCGGAGATCTCATGGTTCGCTTCCCGATAATCCACCGATGACGCACAACTCGCACTCTTGAATAATCTGGGATTATATAGAAGGAGAGAGGAAATTAATCTAGGATTAATTACGGAGATATTTTATCTGGATAAAATATCGTCTAGAGAGAGATAACGATTAATTTGGATTATCAATAAAATAATATTTCGATATATTAAACGAAATTAGATTTCGACGCGGAATTAAATTAGATTTTATTCGGGCGAACGAATTAAATTCGTTAGCGACGTGAATAGTGAATTCGCTAGGCGTAATCATTTAATTACGACGCGACGGAAAATCGTTAAATTGGAATTAACGACCCGAGCCCGAGTGTGATTGCAAGCGCATTCGTATTTCGAATTCGAGTGCGGCGACGCAAGTCACATCAAGCGTCAAATCAATCGTCACATCAAGCGTCAATCAAAAGTCACTTTGAGTGATTGATTGATTTGATTAATTGATTGAGTGAAAGACACTCAACATGTCACTTTATTATTAAGTTGATATAACTTGATGGACATTGATATTTGAGTGTGGAACACTCAAGCTTATTACATTCAATTTATTTGACTTTTTGAAAGTTAAAATGGATTGGAAAATCATTTAATATTTTTTGAAAATATATAAACAAATGATTTACACAACTTTTGTATAACTTAACACATTTCTTTCTCTCTCATTTTGCTCTCTTCTCTCACGCCCAAAACAGAAACATTGGGACTGGTTTTGAACCAGAAAACGTGAGCTTTAAGGGAAGCTGAGTGGGTTTCATGGTGAAAATTCAAGTGCTAGCACACTTACGAGTCTTGCGAAGGTGGTAGGGAGGTTCGCCATGGAGCCGGGATCCATCGGACGAAGCTCGGAGCTCCGTTCTCAGCTCAAAATCTGATTTGGTGGACAGTGGACTGTTGCAGTGGGCGTGAGCCAAGGCAGTGCGTTTTTGGCCTTCATTCGTCTCCAAATCGACTCAACCGATCGATGTGAGTATTCCGCTATCTCCATTGATGTATTCATGCATGATTTTTTATTGCTTTGTTTGATCTTGGGACCTTAATAAAACCATCAATGCATCAAGAGCTAGGTTTCAAGCATGAATTTGTAGGGCTTAAAATTTGGGTAAATGTGATTTGAGCATGATTTGAATAAATTGATTGTTTGATATTGCTTACCATGTTTAATTTCATTTTTGGTTGGAACCAATTTGTTTGAAAATTGATTTGGAATTATTTTCCCCAAATACTTTACCTTGGCCGAATGGTATAATTGATTTTGGATTCTTGGAATTTTTGAATTTTGATTCATTTGATGATTTAGAATCATTTAGGTTGATGTTAATTTTGAATCGAATTGGATTGGATTTGGAATTGAACAAAACAAACCCAAAATCTTCATGTTGGCCGAATAGGTTTATTGCCCTAATGTCTTGGTGTGTTTTGGTTTTGTGACATTGGATGTGTATGAAATCAAATTGGATGGTGATTTTATGTCGATTGTAGGTTTCGATTGGATCGAAACCGAATCGGGCACAAAATCACTCTTGGCCGAGAAACATAAAATGCATGTAAATGGGTTTTTGATTTTTCATTTGTGTGTTGGACTTAAATGATAATGAATTTAGTATGATTAATTGGACTAATTTAGTGTTTTGGAAATGTTGATTTAGTTGATTAGTCATGTAATGCCTTTTGGTAATTTAAATTGTGAAAATTGGATTTTTGGATTTATTATTTGGGCCTAATTTTTGGAAATGGACTTAAAGTTGTATTTGGGCCTATTGGACATTGATTTATCAAGTTTGGTTTAGGCCAAGTGGATTGGATCCAATTGGGCCTAAAACCTAACCATAAAGCCCAAATGCGACTTATGAACCTTTAAAGTTTAATTGGGCCTAATGG